>CM056947.1:5945300-6168300 GCA_029856935.1 Cyclocarya paliurus
TCGAGCATAAGGATAACAATCCCACCAAGCTGAATTGGCCAAGAATCTATCAAGCCTCTCACTAACACGTTTGTCCCCTGCTCTTCTATTACACCATGTGAACTTATGACCTGAATAACCCAAATCCCTGAGGTGACAATCGTCAACAACTGCTCTAAACTCAGACAACTGCCTTTCAGGCCTCAGATTCCCACCCCTCTTCTCATGTTGATACAATAATTCATTAAAGTCACCCATAATCAACCAAGCATCTCCATTAGCTCTACATAATGACCGAATCAAATGCCAAGTTCTATTCCGAAGAGTAGTCTCAGGAAAGCCATAAATAGCAGTTAAAAACCACTTCCCCATATCTAAATTTCCATCTTTAATGATAGCATCAAAATGATTTGCAGAGTAAGATAGAATAGATAAATCAACATCACGACCCCATAACAATGCAATTCCCCCCTTTCTACCAATTGAACTTATAGCCAAACAATTAATAAAACCGAGACGGTACTTACAAGATTCAAACTCTCGAGTAGAAAGCCTGGTTTCCTGCAAGAACACCACATCAGGATCTTCCCTCCGAATAAGATCACAGAGGCTTCGAATGCCCCGTGGGTTCCCAAGCCCACGGGGATTCCAACTTAGCAGCTTCATGGCATCCGGCGGTGCTGTTCAACAGCATCCGCCGATATCTCAGAGTCTGCAAAACAAACCCCATCTTGTGAGCTCTCCAAGACATGGATCCGTTTCGCAGCACGGCCCTTCGAGAATCCCCCCTTGCTAAGCCCCTTCCGTTTCTTTACACATCCATATATATCGCAGGATTGACTAACAGAAAAAGAAAGGGTAGGATTCGTTTCATGGAGAGACGACACCCGTTTCCATTTCTGTCGGATGTGGCCATCAGGCTTTGCAATAGGAAGCACATTAAGACCAAGCCCATGATCCGAAGCCCCAGTCAAGTGTGGCCCCATAGGCCCAGAAGTACATTTCACTACCATTTCCTCCCCCTCAACTGCCCGAGTAATTCCTTCAGATTCAGCATCCGCCAACTGCTCAACGGTTTTGGCAGTTACCAAAGAAACAGTTGAAAGAGATGCAGTTGCGACAGTTACCTTTGAGGTAGTTTCCTTAGTAGCAACGCCATCCTCCGCCATCAACACCTCCTTATCGCCACCATGATTTCTAGACTGACTCCTCTACACCTCCTTATCGCCACCATGATTCTCAGACTGACTCCTCTGCAATTCTGACATTGACATTTCCCCTGGAAAAGAAGCAGGAGATGGTTTGGAACTTAGCTTGGCTCTGATTCTGTCCATTGACAAGCGATCATTATATCCCCCCGCACGTAGCCAAGGTCCATATGGTAATGCATTCTTATCTGACAACTTTGAAGTAGATGGGAAAGCACTACAATCCTTCTCGCCATGTCCCAAACAACCACATACGTAACAAAAGTTTGGGAGCCATTCATAAGAGAAACGAACCCAAACTGATTCACCATCTCCAAACGAGAACATGGTACCCCGCAGTAGCGGTTTTGAAATCTGTCAACACACTCGTACTCGTAAAAATTCTCCCCATGCAAGATCACCTTCTTCCACACCCACATCCTCAACAACTCCAATCTTTTCCCCCAATAAGCGACCCACAAATTCAGTTCTTGCCATCAAAGGCAAATCATGTAAACGCACCCAGAACGATGTCGATGTTATCTGAATTTGCTTTACCTGTTTCCTTCCATCAACCTCTTTCATCAGGACTAAATGTTTGTCAAAAGACCAAGGACCCTCACGAAGCACCTTTTCCTTGTCCCTCAGATCCTCAAATACGGCAAGGATGAGAGTTGTACTTAAATCACGAAACTTCACTCCCATCATTAATCGCCATGCTTTCCTCATATTGCTCTTGAAAACATCTCGATTATAATGCTTCTCAGTGAATAACCGCATAACCAAACACTTATCACCCACGAGAATAGAATCCCGTAACAGTTCAGGCCCCACAACAATTTCCTCACTTTCCTTTTCAGTCAGTGAGAGACGTTGATACAGATCCTGAATAGAATCATCCATTATCGAAATCCCCATTATCAATGATTAAAGTTAGACGCGCTATCTACTTGTTAAACTTAAGGAAAATATTATTTTGCCCTTCTAATTTGACCGCCCAAGTTGATTGTTGGGTAAAAAATTTTTTTTTTTTTTACTTATTAAGTAAATGATTTTAAATATATTGAATTTTTTTTAAATCTTTAAATATATTAAAAAAATATGAAAAAAAAATAACTGCCCGGTAGTAAGAGTGAGGCGGTAGAGTAACCTCACCCTAAACTCAATGCTCTCTAATAAAAAAATTAATAAATTGTTTTTGGTATCTGAAAATTATACAACTCTTTTTTGGAGTAAAAAATTATACAATTTGGTTGTATTATTGAGTGTTGTTCGTGTGTAGAAACTAATTCCACCCTTTGTAATATTGTTCGTATATTAGTAAATAATAGTATTTAGTGATAAGTACGTGAATTAGTGAAGGGAGTTAAAAAAAAAACTTTTAAAATAGGAAATCGGGTACTCACGAGTAGGGGTGAGCATCAGGTCGTCCGGACTGAGAAAACCAGACCGGACCGATCAATTTGGACCGAACCAGACCGGACCAATCTTCGTCCGATCTGGTCTGGTCTAATTTTTTTTGGACCGAACTCATTCGATCCAGTCCACGGTCCGGCTATTTTTTGGACCAGACCGGACCGAATGTAAATAATTTCTATATAGTTTTTATATTTTTTTTTATATATAATTATACTATATTATAATTAAGTATAGACTATTAATACTATTATATATTTATATAGTTATACAAATGGTTATATTAGTTGTTATATTAGTTTAGTTATACTATATTATAGTGATTTATTATAAGTTATAAGTTTATAAGAAATTATAACTATATTATATATTAGTATAAGTTATAATGATTTAGTATAGTTATAAGTATAGACTATAGACTATAGTTATACTTATACAATTATACTTATACTAAATTACTAATATTACTAATATATAGCTATAGCCTGTACTATATTACTAATAGTCTAATACTTTATACTAATACTATTATATAGTTATATTAATAGTTATATTAGTTTAGTTATACCATATTATAGTAATTTATTATAACTATATTATATATTAGTATAAGTTATAATGATTTAGTATAGTTATAACTATGAACTATAGACTATAGTTATACTTATACAATTATACTTATACTAATATTACTAATATATAGCTATAGTCTATACTATATTACTAATAGTCTAATACTTTATACTAATATTATTATATAGTTATACTATAATTGTCATTATAGTATTAGAATCATAAATTATAATATTTATAATACATTGAGTTTGAGTCATTTACATACTCTAAGTTAGTAACAAATTATATAATTTTCATCTAACCTAATCCTATCACTAACTAATATATAATTATACTATATTATAATTAAGTATAGACTATAGTTATACAGTTATACTTATACTAATATTACTAATATATAGCTACACTATATTACTAATAGTCTAATACTTTATACTAATACTATTATATAATTATATTAATCATGATTCATAATAACTAATCACTATAAGTCTATCACTATATATATTTAGTATCAATGTATTAATATATTCTTTAATGTATTACTAATACTATTAAGTATTAAGAGTTATAGTATAAATTATAATATATGTATAATTTATAAATTTATAATAGTATGTATAATTAAATATTTTATTCTTATTTATAATAGTATGTTAAGTATGTATCTTTCTCAATTATAGATATAATATATATGGATAATTAAATTATTCATACTTATTGCTTCATATACAAAATGTTAAAAGTTGTATATGACTCATTATGCATTAACATACTTTAAGTTAGTAATAAAGTAATAATTAACATCATCAACAAAGTAATTTTTATCTAATTTATTATCATTGACCATATAAAATATTTTTTTATTGAGTTTGTTACATAATCCACATTAATAAGTCATCTAGTTTAATTTAGTATTGTAAATAATTTTTTTTAGTAATTGATTTCAATAAATAAATAAAAAGGCCAGACCGAATGGACCGAACCGGACCGGACCGGACTGGACCGGACCGGTCCGGTCCCCTTGAGTGTTCGGTCCGGTCCAATTGATGAACTGAAAACCTTCGGTCCATCGCTGGACCGGACCGGACTGGACCGTGTGCACCCCTACTCACGAGGAAAACACAAATTACTTTGATCCCACATGTCTGCAAAAAGCTAGAAAAACAATAAACGACAAAGCAAATGATTCAAGATAAGGTGTTATTAAATGTAAAACACATGAATGAAAAATACATCCGTGTATACATTCGAATTAATCATCCTGCAAAATAATACAAGGTATTTATACTACAAAGAGTAAAGTAAAAGAGTGCAATTACATATAAGGACAGAATGAATGTAATTACAAATAAGGACAGAATAAAAATAACATATTACAATAAAACTTTATACAAGTTATTATAAAATGTAATACTCCCCCTCAAGATGGAGAGTAAATGGAATGAACTCCCATCTTGGCTATCAATGTAGAGAACTGATGACTGCCCAAAATTTTAGTAAGTACATCAGCAAGTTGATGTTGAGAACCAACATGAAATGTCTTAAGAATCCCAGCTTGAACCTTGTCACGTACAAAATAGCAATCAAGCTCAATGTGTTTTGTGCACTCGTGAAAAACAGGATTAGCAGCAATATGAAGTGTAGCTGTGTTATCACAAAATAAATGAGCACTATCAGAATGAGATACTCTAAAATCAGAGAGTAAGGAAAGAAGCCAAACAATTTCACAAGTTGTAGTGGCCATAGAACAATATTACGCCTTTACATATGAACGAGAACCTAATTGTTGTTTCTTAGACTTTCAGGACACCAAGGAATTTCCAAGAAAAACACAGTAGCCTGTAGTAGACCTACGAGTATCGGGGCATAAAGCCCAATCTGAACCTGTAAAAGCTTTGATCTGAAAAGAAGAGTCAGCTGGAAAAAACCATCCATGTCCTGGAGTGGACTTAATGTACTACAAAATACGATAAGCAGCTTGTAAGTGAGGCTCATGGGGCTTATCCATATACTGACTAAGCCGATGAACAGAAAAAGTGAGATCTAGCCTTGTAATGGTAAGATATAACAATCTACCAATTAACCTTCTAAAAATAGTAGGATCAGCCAATAAAGTGCCACTGTCTTTACTAAGTTTCAAATTTTGTTCCATTGGAAAAACTGCTGGTTAGCACCAAGAAATGCAACATCTTGTAATATCTCAAGTGCATACTTACGTCGACATAGGGAAATACCCTGAGGACATCTTGCAACTTCCAAACCAAGAAAGTATTTAAGCTGACCCAGATCTTTTAGCTTAAATTTAGTGTCCAGCAATAGTTTCAAAGCATCAACAGCAAGTGAATCATTACTAGCAATTAAGATATCATCAGCGTACACAAGAAGTACAATAAAAGAAGCACCATTGGAACGAGTAAACAATGAATAATCAGCTTTAGACTGATTAAAACCAAGTTCAAGAAGAGTATTATAAAACTTGAAAAACCATTGACGAGATGCTTGTTTCAAACCATAGAGGGACTTGTTTAATTTGCACACTTTAGACTCCCCCTTAGTATGAAAACCAGGAGGAGGTGTCATATAAACTTCCTCAAGTAAGTCCCCATGTAAAAAAGCGTTATCCACATCAAGTTGAACCAAAGACCAATTCTAAACAGCAGCTATAGCAAGAAGTGTACGAACAGTAACCATTTTTGCCATAGGGGAAAATGTTTCAAAATAATCTAATCCTTCACGTTGGGTATACCCCTTAGCAACCAAACGGGCTTTGTAGCGCTCAATAGAACCATCGACTCTATATTTGATTTTATAGACCCATTTACATCCAATGGAATTTTTTTCCAATAGGCAAAGAGGTAACAGTCCATGTTTTATTGTTTTCTAAGGCTAGAATCTTGGCAGCCATAGCATCTCTCCAATGAGAGTGCTTGACTGCCTGATGATAAAACTCAGGCTCTATATCAGCAGATATAACAAAGGCAAAGATTTATGTTTAGTAGATAGTCTATGATAAAGAAAATGATTAATATCATGTGGAATACCTACTGGTATAGGAACAAGACCTGTGGAATTTGATGTGGAGTGTGTAGTAAGAGAGTTGCAATAGTAATACTACAAATAACCAGGAGCTCCTCTTTGTCTAGATGATTTACGAATTGGAAGAGAAAAAGTTTCAGATTCTGGTACAGGGGCTGTTACCGGTTCTGTTTCAGGGGATGTTTCAGAAAAAAAATCTGAAACTGAATGAGTTTGTGTGGATGATGACTATGGTTCAGTATCTATAGTGGGAGAAGTTGTATTTGGTGAAAAAAAATTCTCAGAAGGGAGTGAAGAGACAGTTGAAGGCATATTATAGTGTTCAAAAATTGATGATTGACTTGGAACATTATTTAAATGCACTGAAGTTGAAGGTGAAACAAAAGAAAAATGATATTTAAAGGGAAAAATATGTTCATGAAAAACAACATGTCTTGACACAAAGGTATTATTTGTAGCAAGATCTAACAATTTATAATCCTTAATACCAAAGATATAACCAAGAAGTATACACTGCCGGGATCTAGGATCAAACTTAGATCTTGATCTAAGTAGATAGGATGCCAAACAGAGACATCCAAAGGTTCTAAGATGATCATAAGTGGGAGGTGATTGAAAAAGTAGTTCACAAGGTGATTTATTATCCAACAAAGGTGTAGGCAATCTGTTTATAAGATGAGTGGCTGTAAGAATTGCATCACCCCAGAAATGAATAGGTAAATTTGACTGAACCATTAAGACCCGAGCAGTATTTAAAAGGTGTTGATGTTTACGCTCAACAATAGAATTTTGCTGTGAAGTTTCAACACAACTGAAATGATGGATAACACCTTTAGATTTAAGAAAAGATGTTTATGGAACCATATGATCTGTGGCTCCCGAATCAAGACTCCAAGAAGATAAACCAAGATTAGTAGGTAAAACACAATTGGAGGAAAAAATAGATGGAATAGAATAATAGTCTATACCAGCATTTGAAATAGAGGAGGTAGCAGGATCAAATGGCTGAAGCATAGCCAATAACTGCTGATACTGAGACTCAGTTAATGAAAAAGGAGAAGCAGCCAAAGAAGTGTTGTCAGAGACAACTTGATTGACCATGGACTACGACCGTGGCTTGAATTTGTATCCAAGAGGAAAACTGTGGAGCTTGAAGCATTTCTCAACAACGTGACCGACAAGGCCACAATGCTTGCACACAAGACATTCTTTCTTGAACACAAGCTTCATAGATCGATTAGTATCATACTTAACAGTAAAGGCATGATTGTCATGTGAAGATGCAGGAGATATAGAGATCGCACATTGCTGTTCCTCTTGTAAAACAAGGTTGAAAACCTTGTTAAGAGGAGGCAGAGGATCCATTAAGAGGATCTGAGCCCTAACAGAAGTATAGGACTTATTCAAACCGAAAAGAAACTGAAGTATGCGATCTTGTTGAGCATAGGAATTGAGTGTGTGAACAACTCCACAAGAACAAATCGGAATCAGTTTGTAATTGACTAATTTATCCCAAAGACCTTTCAGCTTAGTAAAAAAGGCAATAACAGTCAACTGGCCTTGAGAAAGAGTTGAAATCGACTTTTGTAATTGAAAAATACGGGGGCCATTGATCTGAGAGAATCACTCCTTGAGATCATTCCAGATCTCATGTGCCGTATTAATGTATAGAATACTAGCAGAAATCTCAGACGAAACAAAGTTAAGGATCCATGAGATTACCATATTATTACAACACAGTCAAGAAGAAAGCGTTGTATTGGCTTGATCTGAAGGTTTGAGAATGGATCCATCGACGAACCCTAATTTGTTCTTCGCAGAGAGCGCCATGTGTATCGATCGACACCATGAGTGATAGTTATCACCATTCAGGGATTGCGTAATGAGAACAGTACCAAGACTGTCTCCTGGATAGAGAAAGAAGGAGTTGGATGTGTCTTCCATGGGAGATGAGGATTTCGGAGCCATGAGACTAAGAAGTAGAAAGGGGAAAGGAAAATCGTGAAAGAGGCGTGCGAAAGAAGCCTTCTAGAAAACTGATACCATATTAAATTTAAAACACATGAATGAAAATACATCAGTGTATACATTCGAATTAATCATCCTGTAAAATAATACAAGGTATTTATACTACAAAGAATAAAGTAAAAGAGTGCAATTACATATAAGGACAAAATAAATGTAATTACATATAAGGACAGAATAAAAATAACATATTACAATAAAACTTTATACAAGTTATTATAAAATGTAATAAGTGTCTTACACAAAGCCAAAAGTAGGAAAGAAGAAAGTTTTATTAGGATAGGAAAATATTACTCATTGCTTTCTATCGTTCTATTTTACAGTTATGATTTTTTATTTTTTTATTTAGTAATTAAGTAAATATTTTTTAGTAATATTATTATTATTTTATTCTTTTAAAAAATACATGTATAAAAAAAAAAATCTTATAACTAACTGTAGCTCCAGCTGTAGTTGAGACCGGTGGCTCTAGTGCCGGATAAGCAAAAGATTCCCCATCATGATTGGACTCACATAGAAAAACAGCACTGAAACTGGAAATCGCATGCATGAGAAGAACACATGCTTCCACTACTTTTATAAGCGGCCCCACTACTTTTCCTTCATTTGCCGTAGGTTTCTCGAGAACTTTAAATATTCCATTCTTCTGAAGTAAAGAAAAGAAACACATAGCTTTATTTATTGATTTAGTGACCGTAAAAAAAGATGTTTATATGGAGAATCGAAGTACGTATCATCAATCCATCCTGACCTGCCTACTGCCTATATTAGCTAGTCATTATGCTACTCCTCATGGGTCTAGAGAGTATCAACTTATGGTCAAGTTGTATCAACTCAAATAGGAGCCCATTAATGACATCTTTGATCGACTTTGTCAACTTTGGAATTAGATTGATCTCTGACCCACTCTAGAAGGATCCCATTGATGCTGACATGTATGCGATTCGTCATGATCAGTATCGTCTCTATCAGTTTCTCATGGCCCTAGAGGATGACTTTGAATCGATCCGTAGTTAATTGTTTAATCGTACTCCGACTCCATCCATAGATATTGCTGTATGTGAGCTGATTCATAACAAAACTTGTCTGCAGACATTACAGACTCAAAATAAGCTCAGTGTTTTGGCTACCACTCCATCAATTTTCTCCTATGACTGACTTGCACAGTCTGGTTCTGGAATGCATGGTCCTAGCAACCACTACTCCAATAGGTTGTTTTGTCATTATTGTAAACATCTTGGCCATGTTATCGAGACCTGTTATCGTGCCTTGGCAGACACCACCGCAGAATTCCTTTTGGATCCAATGGTTACTATAGGATGTAGGTGTACCTCTCATCTCTACCACTTCTCTTTACTGCGACAATTGCAATGCCATCCAAATTGCTCATAATGATATTTTCCATGAGTGGACCAAGCACATTGAGTTAGATTGTCATCTTGTTCATCGTCATTTGCTTTAGAGTTCTCTTGAGTTGCTCTCTATCTCCTCTCAAGATTAGCTTCCCAACATCTTTACAAAGTTTCATCCTATGGCTCAATTTCGTTATTTGGTTGACAACCTAAAGCTGGTTTTCTCATTCACCTTGAGTTTGAAGGGACTGTTAATATATATGTTAATGTACTTATTGTATATGATGAAACTTTGCTTGAGTGAGGCTCTTTTATAGCCTTTGGCTTCCTATATATAGGTCACCTTGTATAGCAAAATGATGAATAGAATACAATTCTAACAGAGGCAAAAGCGGTCCGTCAACTCAAGCCAAGCCTAGTTGTGACAAGTGTGGGATGTAGAAATCCCATTTCCATTTTGGTTGAGTAAAGACTAATTCTTAGATGACCATAACCAGAGCTTTAACATGATCACTTGTGATAGTTATGAACTAATACCACAGATGGGTAATGTCACTATTACAAGCATATCCATTGAAGCACATGAGATGCATGCATGTCCTACTGCTTGGAGCCCCAAACTATTATTGTGAGTCAGGTGCATTCCAACTTAATGGAGGATGACGTAATTAATTAGTAGCTTCAAATGAAAAGAATATGATCATACGGGTTGTGATGAGTTGTTATTAATATAGAATGGCTGAAATTAAACTGATGAAGATTAGAAAGTCGAACAATCGAGACCAATCAATTTCTATGTCGTTCTCCTATTGCAAGCATGAGAGAGAGAGAGAGAGAGAGAGCAGTAATGGCTCTCACATGTGTGCATTCAACGATATTACTCATGCACACCCTAATCGCCTATCTTGGGGCTGTTAGGAAATATGTTTTGAAAAAATTAAGAATTTTTTAGACATGTCTTTTTTTTTTTAATTTCTAACATGAAGACTAATGGAAAAATCAACATGTTCTTTATTTTTTTGTGCTTAATCATGTTTGGATAAAAGGTGGGTTTTTTTTCTCGAATTATAAATTCTTTTGCCACCAAACACTAATATTTAAGTTACATTAATTAATCTACCCATAATTCATAAATAAAAACTTAGAACACACATGATGAAAGGACCCTCAAAGCAAACACCTAATTGAGCAGTACTGGACTTGCTCACTTGTACGTGCAAAAGCTCCCAATAATACAAAGCAAACCATGAGAGAAAACTTTTAACATACAAAAAGCTCTTCATGGAGATAACTTAAACACTGCATGCAAAGAGACCAAAATCTACCATCATACATTGACTTGGAGGAACAAGCTAGTAGATTGTGGCTTAAGGACTAATGCATTATCTGCCATCATTTGTTGGTGTTAGTGCTTGATTTCCCATGCTATCAATAGTACTTGTGGAAGAATGGCCAACACCAACATCGATGCTTGAAGAGTGTGTGGATGGATGAAGAAAATACTCACTCTCTTCTGTGTTGAGATTAGCTTCTTTCCTTGCCTTCTTTCCCTTTACTCTTAGTCCATCCAGCTCCACCGCCACCTCCTTCATAGTAGGCCTATCATCTCCTTTAACGCTTAGGCTTCTTTTTGCAACATTAGCAACTTTCTTTAGTTCCTCGAGATTACTTCCATCCTGAATGTTGTCATCAAGAACTTCTACTAAGTGATCCTCTTTTACCATAGAAATAAAGTATGTTGCCAGGTTTCTCTCACTTTCAGGCCTATCCAAAGAAATTACTTTCTTACCAGTTAGTAACTCTGCTAATACAACACCAAAACTATAGACATCACTTTTTTCTATTAGATGACTAGTATGAAAGTATTCTGGGTCCAATTATCCTAATGTTCCTTGCACTAAAGTAGTTAATTGTGTTTGATCAAGAGGAACGAGTCTTGAAGCTCCAAAATCTGATACTTTTGCTGTGTGGTTTTCATCCAAAAGTATATTTGCAGTTTTTACATCTCGGTGTATAATTGGCATAGAAGCTTGAAAATGTAAGTATGCAAGGGCCCCAGCACTTTCTGTTGCTATCTTAAGACGTTTGTCCCATGAGAGTAAGGAAGATCGGCTTTTATCATGAAGATGATCATAAAGTGTTCCATTTGTGATGAATTCATAGACTAGCATGGGCACTGCTGTTTCCAAACAACAACCTAATAGTTTAACCACATTTCTATGGTTGATTTGAGTAAGCACAATCACCTTATTTATGAATTGCTCAATTTGGCTTTGATTCCCAATTTTTGACTTTTTAATCGCAACCACTCTATTATCCGACAAAATTGCTTTATAAACAACACTGTAGCCACCTTGGCCAAGGACTCTGCTCTTGTTGTAATTGTCGGTTGCCTTCTCAAGTCCTTCAGTGCTAAAGATTTTTGTCTCCAAGGATCCTGTTTGATTTGAGAGTCTTTGCTGTAACATTAGCCCACCATTTTGTTGGAACCACTTCTCTTTCAGTTTAATGAGCTTGCTTTTCTGCAGTACCCATTATATCAAAGAACTTCCCACAAGGAGCACTAAGAGGCCAATGGTAATACCTGCACATATTAAAACATGCATTTAATTTGACCATTTCGACAGCTTCGAATATCTTGTTTTATCAATCGAATTGTATGTCTTATTTGATCTCCAGATACTTCTAGAAGCTTGAGAACCCAATATCTTAAGATAAGTCAACCAAGATTTGAGTTACAACCTAGCTAGATAGTGGTCGGGAAATAAAAAAAGGAATAGAAATGATCAGTTAGCTGCTGCTTCCTATTGCTGCATGTTGTTCCTATACTCATCATGTGAGACTAATCTTGTTCTCCTAGAGACTCATGATGCGGTTCATATATTCTTAGAATGACTACTCTAGCTAGCATTTGCATTAATCTTCTTTTAATTATAGTTCCTTGTTAGATACAAACTTATAAGTTTATATAAAAGAAAATTATAAGTTTGTTCCTAGCAAACTTATGGCTTGAATATGTATTTCTTTTTAATTTTTTTGGGTCAAATAATATTATTTATTTGTCAAGGGAAAAATGTGTTATCTGTTAATTATATTTGGGTCTTGATCGATTTGGCTAACAAAGGGAAAAAGGGCCTTGAGTACTATTAACGTTGATTTGGCCAATATTTTTTATTTATTTTTATATAGGAAAACCAATATCATTAATAGAGGGAAACATTACAAGTTTTTGAGGGATAGTGTCCTAATAATTTTATTGATGGCCTACTAAAGTACTTCCAAGTTCGGATAAAGGAATACTATAAACAAAAGAAAAACATGGGGGTATACAAAAGGATTGATTTCGCCAAGGTATAATCATAATTATAAAAAATAAAATATCAATGCTATTTTATCTTAATAATTAGTTAATGACGTAGCAGTTTTCAATCCATGTATAGAACCTTTGGTTCTAGCTGAATGTAACAGAACTGGTTTTGACACTCATGTAATGGCTGAAGGCCAAAGTACAGTTTAATCCAATAGAGTTGAAGTTTTTTTCAAAAAAAAAGAAAAGAAGAGTTTAAAGATTGTACTATGCATGTTATATTTAATTAATTCTAATACGTACATACGTACCGAGTGCAATAGGAATAATTCTAGATTGGCTTTCTAATTTAGGTCGGCAACCTATTCCGGGTGGCGTCCTCCAATCTCCTTCGAACCCATATAGACAAGTACAGGTGTACTTTCCATCAGTGTTGTTGCAAGTTGCATTACCAGCGCATGAAGCTTTCCCAAGCTTGCACTCATCAATATCTGAAAAACATGAGCGCAAGCAGACAGCCACAATCCGTCACAAGAATTAATTTTATATATATATATATATATATATTGAAAAGCCTCAGAAAAGGGGAGGAACCCACATACAGTACAGAAGAAACTAACCATCGCAGAAAAACAACTACCATCACAGTAAGAGATGACAGTAAAAGAAAACCAAGGCAGTAACCATCACAGACCCAAGACAGTAAAGGAACTAACATCGTAAAATTGGTAGGCCTAATCTATCTAACTTTAAAATTCCTTTGAGGAGGTGAGGAAGATCCCCGAATTGACGCCACTTCCTGGGAATTAGACTAGTAGGCATACGGGCCAAAAAATCTGCTCCTGCGTTGCACTCCCTGTAAACGTGCCTTACCACAACCTGCATATAAGATAAGTGCTTTTGAATTTTGTCCCAGTATTCCTCTAAATACCATATCCCACATTGTTTTTTATCCAGCCATTGTACCACTAAAAGAGGATCTAATTCCACTTCAACCTTCACCAATCCGAGTTCTCTGCAGTATCTCAAGCCATGAAGAAGAGCCATAAGCTCTGCTGAGTTATTTGTGCCATGTCCCAAACCTATGGAAAATGCCAGTTGCAACCTCCCCTCATCATCCCTTATAACCCTAGAGAGAAAAGTCTCTAGGGTTTAACGGAATATTAAAAAAAATCCAACCAAATCGTCCAAATCAGTCCACAAGCCAGACTGTTATAGCCAAAAATCGTGTTTATCCGAATTTTGCCAAAAATAGCAAATCTCGGAAATCACTCTAAATTGAAATTCAAAATAAAATAATAAATCTGCAAAAAATCCGGCCCTAATCGGATTTAAAACGACTTCCTAACTGACAAGCAAAAAATTATCATAAATAGTAAAAAATAACTAAAATTAGTGATTCGGAGGGAAAAACAGTAGAATTTGAGGTCGAAAAAAAGGCACATGGAGTCATGCTCGATGTGGACAGCGTGCACGTCGAAAGGAGCTTTCCGAATTGGGGTCTTATGTGCGATTCCGACACCCGTAGCCAAAGTTATGGCCAAAAGACTGAAACACACTCAAAACGGCCCCAATGAGGAACATATCACAATCAATTCCTGCCTTTGCACTGATCTACCAACTCATGGTATCTCAGTGCCATTAAGGTGCAATCTGACAGCACAGCATCATCTATCTCGGATCCCCTTGCATCACATCGACGTTCAATTTAGACCAGCCCTTTGCCGGCTTTTGCCATTTCACCATGCGCACCCTTTTCCCCTTGGGAGGCTTAAAAGGAATGTCAAATGCATTTAGTACCTTCTCATCCCCACTTAGCATTTTATTTCTAGATTTTAGGCGAATCCCAACCCAGGCAACTGCAGCCTTGATCGAATGCCATAGGGACTCTACAGAATTCACTTGGCCTTCCATTCTTGCTTTGCATCGCCATATCCATAACGACCAAGTTAAGATAACAGGCATGAGTCCAAGCAAACACCCTTTTTGAGATGATCTGGTTGCATGCCTGAACCAAAGTTCTATTCTTTCCTTCCATGTTTTTTTTGAATCAAAAGGCATGCCCACTTGAAGTGTCGCTCTACGCCATATTTCCTCAGTGATTTTACCCGTGGCCAACACATGATCATGGTCCTCTGAACACCCCTCTCCACAGCATTCACAATTTGATACCATGGGTATGCCCAATTTGCGTATTCTTTCATCAACACTAAGGCAAGCATTCATCGCCTTCCACATAGTTACCGAATATTTTTTTGGAAGAGCCGCATTCCAAACCCATTCCGCCCATTTCATTTTTGGTTCTTTAACTCTAACACATTCCCATGCGCTCTTCGAGGAGAACCTGCCATTTTTGTTTGGGGTCCAAACCAACAGGTCACCTTCCCTAGATTGGCCTAGTCCATTCAAAATCATTTCTAGTTTATTTTCCCCCACAAGACGTCTGAGTAAGTCCACATCCCATCCATTCTCAATCCTACACTCCCTCACTCTCAGAGAGGGCCATTCGGAAATGGGCATTTCATCCACCAAGGGTCCGTTTTCCAGCCATTTATCACGCTAGAAAAGAATATTGCCTTCCCGAATAAGCCATCTTGCGTTGCTAAGAACATGCGGCATGCTTAGCATAATTCCCCTCCAAAACCGTGTTCCTCTCTACTCCTCCATTAATGATATGTCTCCTGTTTTCACATACTTGGATTTGAAGAATTTTGCCCACAGTGAGTTCTCAGTCAAGAGTTTCCAAGCGTACTTCATGAAGAGAGATTGATGGACTTCCTGCAAGTTCCATAGACCCACCCCACCCTCTCGAGTTGGCATACATAAAGTGGGCCAGGCTACCCATTTCCTTTTCGGTTTTCCCTCAGAGGACGCCCAAAAGAAATTGCTCAACAATTGGTTCAATTTTCTTAGGACAGATATGGTGCTTGTACTACAGATAAGAGATAAATCGGCATGCTAGCAATCACCTGCCTCAACAGAAGAATCCAAGC
Source organism: Cyclocarya paliurus (assembly GCA_029856935.1). Lineage (NCBI taxonomy): Eukaryota > Viridiplantae > Streptophyta > Magnoliopsida > Fagales > Juglandaceae > Cyclocarya > Cyclocarya paliurus. Next base: position 5,961,175 of record CM056947.1, read on the forward strand.
ACCAAATGATAAAAACCTGTGCTGCCAGCCCCCCACTTTTTCTCTGATGCGTGCAACCATCTCATCGAAATGGCTCACTTTAAGTCTTCCCGAGATTAATGGCATCCCCAAGTATTTAACTGGGAAGGCCCCTTCCGAGCAGCCTGCCAAACGTAACAAAAATCTCCTTCGACCTGCAGGAATAGTTTTGGCAAAGTACATAGCTGATTTCTCCTTGCTCATTTCTTGTCCCGACCATTCCCCATATTTTTGGAAAATCTCTATAATCTTTTTAATGGATGCACTGCCACCATTCGCAAACACCATAATGTCATCTGCATAGAACAAGTGTGAAATCAGAGGAGCTCCTCGAGGATGGCTGAACGACTTTATTTTCCCTGCATCAAAATTCTTTTTCAGCATTCTTGACAATACTTCTTCAACTAATATAAAGAGATATGGTGATAAAAGATCCCCTTTGCGTAACCCACGTCCACTAGGAAAAAAACCCTCCGTCGTCCCATTCATGGCCACTGAGAACCACGGGGATGATATGCATTGATTAATAAGGACACAGACTTCCTGAGAGAACTCGAAGGCCCTCATCACATGCCCCAAAAAATCCCAATCAACGCTATCGTAGGCTTTTACCATATCTACTTTAATAAGCACGTTTCCACCATGAACTTGCTTGTTCATTTGGTGAACCATCTCTTGGGCCAAAGTTATGTTTTCAAAAATACTACAGCCTGGCAAGAAGGCTCCTTGTTCCGCTGAAACCAGTCTACACAGTATAGGCGACAACCTCTTCACTAGAATTTTTGAACAAACCTTATACACCACTAAGCATAAACTGATGGGTCTGAATTTATCAAATCTCGTGGGAGCTTTCACTTTTGGAATTAGGACTATGTGAGAGGCAGAATAAAACCTCGAGAAAGGGATGCCACTGAAAAATTCTCTAACAGCATCCACCACGTCCGTCTCCACCAAATCCCAACCTGATCGATAAAACCCCGACCCAAATCCATCTGGACCCGAGTTGCTGTCTATCGAAATGGAGAACATAGCCTCTTTAACTTCTTGGATTGAAGGGAGCTACTTAAGCATTTGGTTCTCCTGCTTGAGAACCTTAGTATCCACATATATCGACAGGTCCAGTTGTTCCTTCCTAGGCCTAGCTCTAAGGAATTCCCGAAAGAATTCCACTGCACCCAGATGTATATCCTTCGGCGTCCTCAGAAAATTCCCATCCCTTAGTCGCATCTCCTTCACCGTTGTTTTCGACATCGATTTAAATGATTTGAAGAACCGGGCTGATGCTTCCCCATTCTCCAGCCAATTAATCTTCACCTGTTGTGCTAATCTTTTTTCTTCCCTTTGGTTCCACACAGCCAGCTCTTCCCTTGTGACTAGTAGGTCCATTTCGGTATCATCTGAGAACTGATTCTGCAGCTGACTTTCCAGACTCTTAATCCTCCTCTCCAAGTGTTCGATATGATGCTCTGTCCTTCCAAATACTGTCACATTCCATTCCTTTAGTGCTGATTTAATTTTTTTTAGTTTGCCAGCTAGCCGAATAAGTCCCACCTCCAGCGAAGGTTTCTGCCATATTTCCTTAACCAAGTTCCTGAACCCCTCATGTGATACCCACATTTGTTGAAACTTGAAGGGGGATGGTCTGAAGTTGTCCTTGGTAAGTAACTCAACATGGCTTCTAGAAACAGTACGCTAGCCTCTGAGTTCATTAAGCAGCGATCTAATTTCGACCAACTTTGAGCCAGGCCCATCTGTCATTGCACCAGGAAAACAAGCTACCCGATGCTTTCATATCTCGTAGACCACAAGTTTCAATGAAGTCGTTGAACTCCTCCATCGCCACCCTCAAACGAGGTCTGCCCTCGCACCTTTCGTTGTCTCCACGTATAATATTAAAGTCTCCGACTCCTAACCACGTTGTATCCTGGGGGATATCCTGCTGTAATAGTCGCCACAGCTCCCTGCGTTCCTGGTAGCTACATTTCGCATAAACAATAGACATATAAATCTGTTGATTCTCAAACGGCAAGGAAACCATTACATGTTGAACACTAGCATTCAATATTGCAACTTGTAGTTCATCCCCCCACAACAGCTATATCTTCCCTCCAACATTCTGGTTCGAAAAGCAAACTCAAAGTTTAAACTACTTTGTAATAATTTTATTTTCATTTCGTTAGCAAAAGGTTCTACCAACATGAGGAAATTGGTTTTCTTTCGTTTTATAATCTTGCGCAATCTCCGTCTTGACGATCTTAACCCTCTTATGTTCCAGAACATGGGTTTACACATCATAAATTTAGTCGTGAGGGCTTGCTAGGAACCCTGGTAGAGCTTCTTAAACGTTTCCCACTCTTATCCATCTCCTTCCTTGGCTGTATTTCACTGTCCGACGGGTATTCCTTGAATTTCCCCATGTGTGTCTCAGCCTCCCCTTCTGGACCTGATAGAGAGCCCCCATGGGATCCTTGATCCTCCTCCCCTAAACTAATGTAATCCCTTCCCTCCATCTCAGGCACCATATCACGTTCAACATCTTTTAAAGCACACTCCTCACCTGCTCCCTTTGTAGCCTCATATGAAGCCCCCTCTAAAAGTAGCTGATATGAGTTCGGCACCCTAGTAACCTCCTCTGTTAAGATTATATATGACCACAAACCTTCATGCCCCATCATTTTTTCCCCATCCTCCACCTCTCCCTCCTCTAAGTCATCCTTATTTCCAAGAACTGTTTCCAAGACACGTGAGGCCGAATCTTCATTTCCTCCCACCCGAGTCTCCTGCACCACAATGGTGTTATCTACCTTTTCCTCTGTTTCAGAGTTGTCCTGTCCCTTGCAACCGTCCTCTTGAGTTTTCTGTACCCAACTTTTCGTCACCTTCTCCCCCTCTTTCTTTTTCCTCGCCACATCCTTTTTTCCTTCATCTCTCCAGTGACAAGTTTTAATATTATGTCCTTGGACATTACATCCACTGCAATACGCCGAGAGGGTCTCGTATTCAATCTCCACATACAAGCTGGACGGTTTATAGGGAATTCCAATCCAGATTCCTTGAAGAGGTTCCTTAGCGGCATCCATTTCCACATATACCCGAGCCCCATCAGTTCGAGTCACACACTTCGTAGTTTTATCTCGACGCAGGTATCTTCCAATAGGTGCAATAATATTTTTCAAGAAGGATTCATAGTAAAGGTTCGGAGGTAAACCCAGCAAGCTTACCCAAACTGGAACCAATGACGGCTCCCTATCCTCCTTAAATTCTGGGTTCCAATGAAATCCCCTATAAGGCACCCCATCTATATCAGTCGCTTCCCTGGACAGTGCCTTCAGAAAGTCAGCCTCATTAGATAACCGAATGAAGACATTCCGAGGTTTGCACATTGAGGAGACCATTGGCTATGAACCCAATCTCCAGTGACTCCGAACAAAGGAACGGATAGCATCTAGCGTAGGGCGTTGCCTCATGAACTTCAAGACAATCGAAAACTTGAATGGTGCTGCAGAGCACTCAATCTCTTCTTTAGAAAAATTAACACAGACTTCTCCATCGATGACCTTTGGAGGTCTCAATGGAACATAAACCTCCGGGAGGGGTTGGGGAGATTGTGCAGCCATGTCTGCAAAAGTTTGTTGGCGCCCAGCCGTAACCTGAGGGCCCGGCTGGCCCCTGGTGGCGGCCATGATGTAGTTTAACGTCACGTAGAAAAATAAACCTAGTATAGCCCAAAAGGGTACTTTCGGAACTAATCATAAGAATTAATTATATTATTATAGAAATAATATATATATAAATATTTATATATATGTATAAATGAAAAATGATTTATGTTGTCCGTTTGGTTACCAAATCAAACTTAACTCATCTCACTCATCATTACTAATTTTTCAAATTTCAACATAAAATATAATAAACAATTTAACTTTTTCAAATCTCAAAACAATAATAATATTAAAAAATAATATTCTAACAATATTTTATCATCTAAATTCAACTCAACTCATTTCAATATCCAAACGCACCCTAAGCTGCGTAAGTCAATCTCACGCGCGCACTGAACTCGATGAAAAATGCAAATTCATATATAGCATTAATATATATATATATATATATGCAAATTCCCTATGGGTACTAAATTGATGAGCCAAATTAAGGGAAAAATAAGGATGAAAAATGATTTACACAACATTATTCACAATACTTTAACAACTATATTTTTTAAATGAATGGTATTTTGTAAAACACTTTATAAAAATAATATTATTTTATAAAAGACTCATTTTATTTACAGTACTAGTACTACATGTATTTTCTGCTTTACTTATACTTTTACAGCTTATAAAACTCGTTAGTTTTTTTTTTAAATTTAAATTTAATAATTTTTTGCATATCAATAATTGACACGTAGAAAAGTAAATACATTTAACATTTTACTCTTATACATTTAAATACATTTAACATTTTACTCTTATAATATTGTTGTAAAATATATTATCAAAAAACGTATATCATTAGAAATCATGAAAACGTATATCATGATTACCTTGGCAACTCATGTCAGGTCCATCAGGGAAGTATGGTTCCCTTGATAACCATCGGAGCAATTACAACGATACCCAGGGCCGTTGTTAGAATTGTAACAATAACTTTGCGTTGCCTTACATGCATAGCTATCCTTATTTTTCATAGCACCTTCGCATGTCTCATTTCCAACTGCCCAATCAAGCACCAGTGGCACAGTCTCTCTAAGCTTTAACGCTTCAAAATCCGAGGATAAAAAGTTGTATGCTTTTTCTTCCACTAAAAAGCCGTAAGGACATTCATCGATGCCAAGAGTTTCCGTGTTGTCGCTCAAGCTTCGAACACTTAGATCAAATTCAGTTGCTCCCTTAGGGATATTAGTCTGACAACAGCCAATACCAGAGCATGACCCGTTAACCACATCACTGGCATTGTAGTTACAGAGTGATAAGCATCCGGTAGTGAAGCCCTTTTGTTCCACAGAGCCTTGAATAAACGAATAAACGCCACAACCCACGGCAGTGATCTTGTTCCTCTTATCTGAGATGCGAAAATTTGGCAGCTTGAACAAGGCAGAGTTGCCACTGTAGTTGACACTTATACTAATAGACTGATGCGGATTGGAGGAGCATCTTGAGTAAATTGTCTGTTTAGCGCATGCTTCCTTAACCGTTGGTGTGGCTTTGTGGTTGAGGACTTTACAAAGACTGGCTACGGGGTTGGAGACTCGCAGTTCACCATCCAGTACTGATATGTTCTCGACAAACATATCAGGGCCCAGAGATGGTTTTGGAGGATCGAAACTGGTGTTACAAGTGATGAGAAATGTTGAGTCAAGGTAACAATCATCGCTTATTCCAAATGGGTAGGGGATTTCAACTTTTCCACACATACGGTCGCAGATTGAGTTTGAAATAGATGCTACTGTTGCTGCTATAATTATGACCCCAAGTAGTAGTTGTTGCAAAAGCTTTCCAAGCAAATCCATGGCTTTCCTTGCCTAGAACAAACATGCAGCAACACAATTAATTGGATGATAATTGGAAAAGAACAACTGTATGGCGTTGACAAAATGTATGCAACTCGAGTTGTAGAAGAGAGACATATAAAAACAGGTTGTTATAACCAGGACTTAAGACACGTTAGACACAGAGAAGGGAACCTGCCAAAAACTATAAGGGGAAAATTATCTGAGACGAAGATAGGTTTCTTGATGGTAGGTCTATGGTCCTCACCTCTCCCACTTGAGCGCAATAGGATTAATAGCCACTTCCTTCAGCTGACCCACTTTGATCTCTTCATTTGCCCTACCTTTCTTAAGAACTAACTGAAACAATCCACTCTTCTTTAAAGAAGAAAGAAACACATACAGAGACTTGTTTCCTCTTTCAAACCAAGTTGTTTTTTTCTTTTTCAAAAATATTACTTAGTCTCTTCAATATGTTACTCAAGATTCTGGTCGAGCACTTTAATTTTTTTTTATTTAATTATTAAGGAAATGATTATTAATAAAATTATATATATTTTTATTTTTTTAATGATTAATTAAGAATGTAAAAACAATATTTTAAAAAAATAAAAATTTGAAATACACTATGTAGCTCGCCGGGCGTAAGAGCTGGGCCACCCATTGTCCTTTCTTTTTTTTTTACATGGCTAGTGTAACTATGGGGCCGGCATTCCAAAGCTATTGATTTTTTCAAACGTTAAAAAAAAAAATACTTTTCTTCGGCACGTTAAATTATTTAATGTTTCAAATTTTATGTCATAAATTATCAATCATGTGACATATTATATCCTCTAATTATAAAAACTAAAAAAAAAAACGAAGTGATATAATTAATTTTAGTTTGAATTGTTAAATCTAAATGAAGAGTGTACCTAATTTTAATTCATTAGTACTAGTCATCTTATAAGAAATGATGTCTAGAAATTTATGTGTTTGCATGTGTCATGTCGTGTAGCTGGTAGCTGGAAAGTGCCTTTCTTTCACTGCGTTCTTCATGTTGTAAGAGCTAGGGTACGTACGTTTAGGGATGAATCCGTCAACAAGTAAAGCAGGGGCTCCTGGACGTTTATAATTGGAAACCACGCGGGAAAAGGATCTCATATTTAAAAAGAAAGTAGAAATGAGAAAGCTTAAATCCGACAAAATATGATCTCCTATTCAAAAAGAAAGTAGAAGGACGAAAGTAATGTTTTTAACTTCTGAAAAGTAAGTTGTCGTTTGTTTTCAGAGATGAGATTAGTTGATTTAAGTTAAATTATTTATTTTATTTTGTATTGAAATTTAAAAAAATTATAATGATTAGGTGAGAGAGATGAGATGAATTTGAAAAAGTTGAATTGTTTATTTTATTTTGTATTAGAATTGAGAAAAATGTAATGATAAAATTGAGATGAGATATTTTCTAAAAACAAACGAAACTTTTAGATTCTCAATCTCATCAGGTATATAAAGTAGTGCATTGTTATAAAAGTTAACTTAGAGCACTAGCATTGGCTTGGCCAAATGCATCTCCAAACTTTAGCCAATATCACCCCTTTTTACATTTGCCTATTCTATTTACATTCAATCCCCACATTGGATTACCCATTTACCCTCTATATAATAATAAAATATTATTAAATTAATAATTTATTTATTTAATTTATTTGTATCACATTTTATAATTCTACCAATTCAATAATAATAATAATTATATTATAATTAAATTTATATTAAAAAATTTATATTTTTAAAAGTCATTTATGTTAATAATAAAAAATATTAATTAAACTCACCTAAATTTCTATCTAAATTTCTTAATTACAAACCAAATAGTATTTTTATTGAAGTGAGAAATTAATATTTTAATATTTGGTGAATCAATAATGATTCTCCATCTTTGGCCAATCACTATAGCAAAAGTCTATTTTATTTTAGATTTGGCCAATCCAATGTGGAGTGTTTTTAGTACATATTATCTAAATTTTAGCCAATCTTTAACTTTGGCCAAGCCAATACTAGTGCCCTTACATATCTATATATTTTTTGGGGTCCTGCTAGAGCGGAGCTGGTAGCTCCCGCTGCTGATTTTAGTATTGTTTTTTTATGTTTTTTTTACTTATTTTTTACATAGATTTTTTTTAATATTTTAAAAAAATAAAATAAATTCAGAACATTAATAAAAAACACTTTCTTAATCATAAAGTGAAAAAAAAAAATCATTCAAAAATATTTCCTTAATCACGAAATAAAATAAAAAAATAATTAAGTATTAAGGAAGTATTTTTTAATGATATTATGAATTTTTTTATTTATTTAAAATATTTAAAATTGTTAAAAAAATCTATATAAAAAAAAAGAACTAAACAAAAAACACATAAAAAAATACATATAGAGCCCAACGGGAGCCCCTAGGACGTCTAGCATTATTCTATTTTTTGCGATTGAATAAAAATAATTTTGTAATTTAACGTATCATATAAAATTATATTAATTTTTTAATTTATTTTTATAAAATTTCTTCATAGCTAAAACTATTTTTTTATATAAAAAAAATATCCTATGCACACAACAAGCACCAAGAAGGTGGAACCAATTTAAGCAATTAAGGTGAAGCCAATACATTTATGCTCCAATACATTCATGTAATCATGGCCCTACACCATATATAAACAACGAAAAGCAGGCACAGTCGTAGCTGCAGACTAACTACATATATAAACATGCATATCATAGGGCTTGCCATACATCAAACACAGATAAGGGACAGTACTGTTCTAAATAGATATTTTAAACTTTAGATTATCTGTCTCCTTCATTTTCAGAAAAGTAAGACGGATTATTTTTCAGAGCACAAAAAGAGATAATTAATTGCATGAGAAGATAATAGTCCTTATATAGCTTCAGGTCTATGATCCTCTCCTCTCGCTGTTGAGCACCTGTTTGGAATATCATGATGAGGTACTGCTCAAGAGCGTAGATACATAACTAGGCAGATTTCTCTGTAGTGGAGGAAAACTGTAACATTTCAGATTTTAATATATTTTTAAAGAAGGATAATTTTAATTATTTAAAATTTTATTCTCTTGTTCTAAATTTATGAGAGTTTTAAATATTATTTTATTATATTTTTTTTTAAGTTGTGAAAATCATTTTAATGAATTTTCTTTATATTATTTATTGTTTTAGATTTAAATTGATCTTTAATTTAAATTGGCTTGTTTTTGGATTTTAATATTTTTACTGTTTTAATTGAGCATCTCATTGAGTTTGAATTATTTTATTTATCTAGTGGTTTTAAAATTTTTTTCGTTGGATCACTTTCAAAACCCAAGTTGGAAAGACTGGATCTCCTTTTTCTTCATTCTCTTTTTCTTTTTCTCTTTTTCTTTTTCTTTTTCTTTTTCTTCTTTTTCTTCTTTCTCCTTCGGACCCCCCAGCCTAATACCCCTCTCTCTCTCTCCTCTCCCTCGTGTTTTGGCTTCTTCTTCCCTGAGCCGCCGCCGGCCGTCCCTGGCCGACACTGTCGGCACCACCGGCTTCCCCACCCTTCCAAATCCCAGTCCACGCCGCGCCGCCGTTAGCTTTCGGAAGCCGTGGCCTTCCTCCACCCATTTCGCCGCCGTCCGGCCACCAACTCTTCACCACATCATCACCGGCCCTCCAGCAATCCTTTGGACTCAAACCCGGCCCTGATCTGTCGCTGGAGCCGCCCCATCGAACACCCACTCCGATTTGGATTTCTTGGCCTTCCACCGCCGTTTCGGCCTCCACCCATGGCCAACCTTCGATACCATTAGCTTCCCCACCTTCCATAGGCCCTACCCTATTGTTCCCAAGTCTTCGTTTGGCCCCGTGTGATTTTGGGTTTCACTGTGTATTTCGGCCACAGTGTTTTTACACTATGGTGTTGCTGTTTTGGCGCTTCCAGCTCTCTCGTGATCCTCCGAAAAATATATTAAAGCGCTGTAAGTATTTTCCCAAATATCTTTTAAGGTTTTAATATATTTTTGCGCTGACTTGTTTAATATGTCTGTGATTGGTTGTATTGTAATCTGGATTGATTGTTGGAATTTACTGTTAGATTGGTACATTGCATGTGCACGCATGTTTTTGTGTTTATTGAAAACTGGGCTTTCATTTGTGGGAAAAAGGAAAGGAGACTGTAGGGATGACGGTAAGCAGGGATGGTGGTGTTATCCCGCCTGCGATTCTCGCCTACAGTGCTCCATTGGGTTTTTGGTGTTGTGTGGAAAGGAACTGTAGGGATGGTGGTAAGCAGAGACGATGGTATAGTCCCGTCTACGATTCCCGCCTACTGGGTACGCGTAGGGATGGTGGTAAGTAGGGATGGTGGTGTTGTCCCGCCTGCGATTCCCGCCTACGGTGCACGCGGTAGGGATGGTGGTAAGCAAGGATGGTAGTAGAATCCTGCCTGTAATTCCCGCCTACAGTGTCCAATAAATATTTTGGTGTAAATCATTTTCAGGAAAAATGGTGGAATATGTTTTGGGCCAAAAATGGGATTTTTGGGGTGCGTGGAAAAATATTCATTTTTCAGGAAAAAAATGATATTTTTGGGTTTGATGAATATTTCCTCATATGCATGCATGTTGGTTGCTTTAATGTATTTTGATCTTAGGGATCGTTTGGATTATTACTTACCTGCGGTACCCTTTTTGGTACCGTAGATTTTAGTATAGATGAGGACGAGGACGACGAGCCTTAGGGATCGGCTCCGTGGTTTAGTGGCATGTGGTTGCTGCTGTTTTGGTTATGGGATTTGCTTCCCATGTGTTCGTATTCGGCTTTATTATATTTTCTTGGATGACTGTATAACTTTCAGTATACTTGTATTTTGGTTATTTTTGTATATTAAAATTTTGGTACTTAGTGACTTTATTATTATTAATCCACTGCGTTTTGTTGTGCACTTTTGTATGTTGCACACACTTTAACACTTGTCGTTGGGATGTGTGACTCATGTTGTCATCATCCTGACATCACGATTCCCGAAACTTTTTGCATGTGGGAGTCGGGGTGTCACAAAAACTCTATACATCTAAAGATTAATTAATTTACATGTCATTTATAAAGAAAACAAGGTAAAAGTTACATCTCAAATGTTTTATAATTACATATCAAAGTATTAAAACTAAAACAATTTACACTTCAATTATAAAAATCTGAGAAATTGTGCTCATTCAAATATGAAAAAAAAAAGGGGCGAGTCGTTGTACATGTACAATATTGACAATAAGATCTTCACTAAGGGTGTTCATCTGGATTCCGACCCGGGAATCCGGGTATACCCGGACCGGATTGGCCCGGATCAGATCCGAGCCGAAATTCGGATGGATCCAGAATTTTTAAACCTGGAAATCTGGGTTCCGGGTTTTAGTCGGTTTTTTTTTTTTTTCAAGTCTATATGAACGGTTTAGCATAATTTTTTTTTTTTATAAAAGCTTATAATTAAAATGTTGATACGCATAATTCTTCTATATTTATTAAAAAAAATACTAAAAAAGTGTTGAAAATCATAATTTTTTATAAGCATATATTTTATGGAAAACTTTTCTGAATCATCATTAAAAAGCATAATACTAGCATTTTCAAGAATAATAAAAATATATAAAAATGAAAAACTAAAATACATGCAATCCACATAAGTATATGAATTACAAAATACATTACATGACATATTTTGTGCAGAATTTACATTACATTACATTATATGAATCACTATTTTGTTATTTACACATTACATTACATTGCAAAATACAAAACTACAATATATGAATTATTTTACAAAACTACAATATATAAATTACAAAATAATTCCAGCAAGTAGCAACTTCAAGTGATCTGACTGAGAGATCCTGCACATTCTGCACATAAGTCAATTACAAAATCACAAAATTAGTACAAAATTAAACAATATGTATTACTTTAATTATCACCATATTGAACAGATATTACCATCTACAAATTTCTGGGAATACCTTCAAAAATTATCATACAAGATCATGCATACCATTCACGGATGAGGTTATCTTATAACTCAAAGGGTTGTGCTACCATTTGATCAAAAGCTAGAAAACATATCAAGTGATAGGATTTGTGAGTTCCCATAAGATCAAACGGCTCACTACTTTGATATGGGGAAAGTGGACCAATAAAAAATCAAAGCCCTTGGGATCCGATTCTATGAACATTTTTATGCTGGCAATATAAACAATGAGGTAGACTAGCTTGGGAGAAATCAAAACTAAAATCCAATGCAAACTTTACTTCAACATGTTGAAATATGTTTCTCCTATATTATGATAATTCATTGAAATATGGATTTGATTAGACTTAAAATTTCTTTTATAGGATTTCTTTTGGTTCCGACTGTTGATCATTTTGACAATCATTTGGTATTGTGATATAAATCTTAATCAGCTTGGATATGAATTGGGTGTAAATCTTAATCAGCTTGGATATGAATTGGGTGTAAATCTTAATCAGCTTGGATATAAATCTTAATCAGTTGCAATAAAATTTGCATCTGTGTGACCCATAAATGTACAAACCAACCAACTTCTCTCTCTCTCTCTCTCTCTCTCTCTCACACACACACACACACAATCAACTTTTCTATTGGTTCAAGTTCCCAAGGACGGCCTTTAGCCACTCCCAGCTCCCACCTATATGAGGATTCTGTATTCAAACTCTCTTCTCTAATCTCCCAACTTTTATAGCTAATTATATAAAACCCCAAAACCCCGCTAATGCAGAGACATTCTCTTCCAATTTATAATCCATGTGCACGCCTACAAAATATATAAACGCATGGACGAGAATACAGCGAGTCGACTCTGGAACATATGTGTACCTAGGAGCCCTTTGTGTGGATATTTTCACTCTTCTCCCTACTGGGTCTCACAAATCCAGATCTAACCCATAAAAACACTACACAAAGATTATTCCATTCAAACATTCACATCAAAATAAACCCAAAATCAACAGAGAGAACAAAATCCAGTCACAGAGAGAGCATTTTACTAGCAAAATAACAAAAAAAAACCCAGATCTATCAAACTAACAGCATATATTTTATACCCATGTTTAATAAAATAACAAAAAAACTCAGATCTAGCATAGAATGTCGTAGCCGTAACAGAAGAAGAAGTACGCTAGCACAAAATGTCGTAGCACAGATCTTAACTAAACAAAAGCTACATAAGCCGTAGCATTTCTTCGTCGTCATTCCAAGGTATCTGATGACGCGAGATAGAGAGGGTGAGAAGCGAGAGAGATCGAGGGTAAGAATAAACATTAGCAGATAGCATTTTCTTATTGTAATAAAACAGATCCAAATCGGGATAAAACGGACTCAAATCGCAGAGAACAAACCTTGGGTCATGAGGATGACGAGGTTTCTTCGATCGGCACTGAGGGCGGAGGCTAGGGTTTCTTCATCGGCACTGAGGGAGGGAGGCTAGGGTTTCTTCGTCTTCAGATTGAGAGAGAGAGAGAGAGAGAGAGAGAGAGAGAGATCCAATAAATAGGGAGGAGGTCTGGCTTTTTTTTACCCGATGTTGATAAATTAAGAACAAACCTGGGTGCCAGGTTTAAAACCCCGTACCCGGCCTGACTATATCCGGGTTTACTCATCCAGGTACTAGCCTGGATGAACAGTTTTAATCTTCACAAAATATTTTCATTGTAAGTTTCGATACAATGTATCACTTTTAATAATTTAGAGTACAACGTGTAAAATCACTAGAAGCACCATGAGCCGCTAAACCATGCCTGTTGGAGGCGACAGGAGAACAAATAAGAGGTTTAGAAGAGTTGGAGGGATTTGGAAAGATAGAAAGAATTTGAACGAACCATTTGGAAAGAGGAAAAAAGAAAAAGCAGAAAATAGAAACACATGAGAATACGTAAATCATTTTGACCCCACAGGTCTGCGAAAGCTAGCAAAATAAGCTAAAATAGAGAAAACTAATGATCCAACAAAATATGATCTCTTATTCAGAAGAAAAGTATGAACAACGAAAGCAATGCTTTTAACTTTGGATAAGCAAAAGATTCCCCATTTCCATCATTGTGGATTACTACAAAGTAGCTATCCATGCAAGTTATCAAGGAAAAAGTGTAAAACTTCTGGTACTACTTAAAATGTACAAAACTAATATTTCCCGAAGTGAAAAGAGAGAATAAAACACAAATAATTTTGATCCCACAGGGGATCTGCAAACGTAGCAAAAGAAAAAACAAGACTTCAAGCAATTGATCAGACAAAAGATATTTTATCCAAAGCTAATGTAGTAAAAAAAAATGAAGGCCATCATGTTAATTTATGACTGACAAAGCAAATTAAAAATTCCCACATACAACAATATGTTAAGATCTCAATCATGGAATGACTCATAAAACAAGTCTTTCTTTTCTTTTCTAAGAAATAAGAAGTCTCCCACTAGCACTTTTCTGGTTTTTAAGAGTTAAGTACTAGTAGCCAGTGGGCCCAAAGACGCATGTAATCACTGGTCCAACTAGAAAAAAAAATGATAAAATCTCTATCAATTGGCCTCCTTTGGTTTCGGAGACTCATTTTATCTTGTTACTATAATTATTTTAAACTCTCACTCAAAATATAATAAATAATAAATTTTTTCAAATCTTAAAATAAAAATTATATTAAAAAATTATATTATAATAATATTTTATTTAATTTTCAAATTTTATCTTATCTTATCTGTATAATCAGACAAGGCATCTCATCTTATCTCAACTTTTAAATTCAATCTCTCTTCCTACCACACTCTGAGTAGGATGAAGATATATAGCTCATGTCATTGCTGGACTAACAATTTAATTAACGAAAGGTGTCTACTAAAAATAAATTATTCAAACGAAAAATGAATGAGTATTTAGAATTATTACGTTAAAGGCAATGGTATTTGAAGATGTCGTGGCAATCGTTCAACGTATGATATTAATAATGCTAGATGGGTTCTACAAGCGTCACGTACTCATTTTGAAAAAATTAAAAGTTGGTTCGCAATTAATTTTATTTTATGTGGGTCTCATAATTACTCATTTTTTTTTTTTAAAAGGAGTGCGCTGCTCTTGCATAATTCATAAAAGTATTTAGTATTACTCGAATTAATATATACCCAATGGCACCTCTTGTGTGGCACCCTTAGAGTCATAATTAAAGGTTTGTTTGGAAAAAGTTTTCATCCCAAAATTCTCATCTCATCTCCCTCTTAAACATCACTCAAATACAAATACTTTCAAATTAATCATTACAATTTTCCTAAAATAAAATAAAAAAAAATCAACATTTTCAAATCCTCAAACAAAAATAATATTAAAAAACTATATTCTAACACTAGTTTAATTTTATAATATTTTTATTTAACTTTTTCTCTTTCTTTTTCCAAAACTCAAAAAATACTCAACACAAACTATTTTACTACTATTTACAAACTATCTTATTACTATTCACAAATGTCTAATTAACATGAGTAAGCCTTACAAACAAAACAACTAAGGGTTTCTTAGTTGATTGTTAATTTCCAATTAATGCTTGATTATGGTCGGGAAAAAAAAGCGAGAGTAAATGTATTATGTTAAAAAATGAAGAGAGAAGATCAACTTATTTATTCATCATATATAATTTAACATAATTAACATATTTATTGAAATTTTACTGAATATATGCCAAAATAAAAGTTATTAATGGTCTCAATCATTTTGCATGTGAAGAAGGTAAATATGAGGCAAATTAAACCGTACTCAAACTTAGCTTTGCAAAATAAAATTAACGGAGGTAAATCCCGGTCGCGAGTCTTTACTTTTTCTTTTTAATACATATTAGTTAACTATGTTCCCTAGCTTGTTTATTAGTAAGTGATACTTGTGGGCAAAATTTAATGGCTATATAGTTTTAATAAAAAGCAAGTAATTGATCAGACGAAACTACATATCTTATCGAAAGGAAAAAGTAGCAAAAAATCAATGGCATCATGTTAATTTACGACTGACAAAGCAATTTAAAGATTCCCGCAACAATAATTTAAGAGCTCAATCATGAAATGACTCGTAAAAGAAGTCTTTCTTTTCTTTTCTTTTCTAAGAAGTATCCCACTTGCACTTTTTTGGTTTTTAAGAGTTCAAATAGGCCCAAAGATACATGTAATCATTGATCCAGCTGGAAAAAAAATTGATAAAATCTCTATCAATTGGCCTCTTTTGGTTTGAACTCATCTTATTTTATATAATTATTATAATTATCTTAACTTTTCACACAAAATATAATAAATAATTTATTTTTTTCAAATCTCACAACAAAAATTATATTATAATAATATTTTATTCAACTTTTAAATTTTATTTCATCTTATCTGTGTAATGAAACGAGGCATTTCATCTCATCTTAACTTTCAAATTAAATCTCTCTTCTTGCCCCATACTGAGTAGGATGAAGAGATATAGCTCATGTCGTTGTTGGACTAACAATTTAATTAAGGAAGGGTACTGTCTATTAAAAATAAATTATTCAAACAAAAAATGAATATGAGTATTCAAAATTATTATGTTAAAGGCAATGGTATTTGGAGATGTTGTGCCAATCATGCAACGCATGATGTTAATAATGATAAATACAGTCATGAGTTATGCAAGTGCCACACACTCATTTTGAAAATAAAGTGGGGTTAATTTTTTATGTGAATTTTATAATTACTCATTTTTTAAAAAGGAATACGCGACGCTTGCACAATTCATGAATACATTTAGTATTAGTCAAATTAATATATACCTAATGACACCTTTAGTGGCATGCTTAGAATCCTAAGTAACGGCTTGTTTGGATAAAGTTTCCATCCCAATATTCTTATCTTATCTCATTCTCTAACATCACTTAAATACAAATGGTTTCAAACTAATCATTACATGTTTTTCAAACTAATCATAACAATTTTTCCAAACTTTCAAAAAATAAAAACAATTCAACATTTTTAAAACCTCAAACAAAAATAATATTATAAAACTATATTCTAAGAATAATTTAACTTTATAATATTTTTTATTCAACTTTTTCTCTCTCTTTTCACAAAACTTAAAAAATACTCAACTCAAACTATCTCACTATTATTCATAAACTATCTTACTACTATTCACAAAGGTCTAATATGAGTAAGCTTTAGAAGCAAAAAAAACTAGGTGTTTCTTAGTTTGATTGTAATTTCCAATTAATGCTTTATTATGGTTGGAAAAAAATGAGTAAATGTATTATGTTAAAAAATGAAGAGAAAATCAACTTATTTATTCACCATATATAATATAACATAATTAACATTTTTACTGAATTTTTACTGGCCTTGGTCATTTTGTACGTGAAAAAGGTAAATAAAAATAAAAAATATTAATGTTCTCAATCATTTTGTCTGTGAAGAAGGTAAATTTGAGGCAAATTAGACCGTACTCAAACCTAGCTGTGCAAAATAAAATTAATGGAGGTAAATCTTTGTGGAAGTGGGCTGATTTGGAAGTGGGTTTTCTTTCGTTAGGTGTGTGTCTGTGTGAAGGTAGTGGGCTCGGCCCATGTGGAAGCCCAACTCAAGATGAGAAACCCAACTCAAGATGAGAAACCCAGCCCCTCACCTTTGGATCGGCGCCATTTTGGCTGGGAGGGTGAGAAAACCCTTCTCTCCCCGAGCTCCGCACCACCCCAACCCGTGACCTTGTTACAACCCATGCTACCACCACGCTAGAACCACACGTCCGAAATGCACAACCCACTGTCCCTGTCTAGCCACTGCCCCCATCTCCCCCAATCCGTGCCTTTCTCTCTCTGCCTCCTCGTGAGCTTTTCAGCTGTGCATTTGCTCAGTTGCTGTTGCGCACCACGCGTTGTGAAGCCTACCCATCTCTTCCATCATGCCCATCATCCAGCTCCCCCAACAAAGCCGAGGGTTGTGCTGCTATGGAGGTGTTCCTCGACCTATAAATAGGTCAAGCCACCACCCCTTTTGAATGTCACACTTTAGTACATATACAGGCATGGGCTGAAGTTACTGTGGGATTTGAGGGCTTTGGTTTAGGGTAATAAGAATTTAGAGTTTTGGGCTCAAGGGCTTTTATGGGCTTGGATGACTAATATCTTTAGCTTAGTTTTATTATATTTCTTAAAATGGTCTAGGGTCGTATTAGTTGAGCCCAATTGCTTGTATCTTCACTTAGGCTTATTGTTGTTATCTTGGACTTAAAAGGCCCATGGCCTCACCTTAGCTTCCCGTAGGGTTTTGATGAGAGTATTTGTACTCAGCTGGGAAGTGTAAGAAAGTATCCAGAAAATTAATGCAAAGTATTTTCTTTTCTATCCTCATCTTCTTCCTTTCTTCAATGGAGGTGCTCCCCTCGAAATGAGCTATTTTTATGTATTTTTCTTTAAATAACTTGAGGTGTGTTACATCGAAACCCATCCCAAGCCCTCCTCTCCCTCTCAGTCTCATTCTCTACCTCCCCAGATCTCACATTCCCTCTCTATGTAGCCTTCTAGTCTAATTTAGAAAATTTTCACCTAGGGTTCCGCCGCCCTTAGGTGTTCATTCGAAGTCATCTGACCACCCCCTCCACTTCCACTCGACCTCTCCCCCTCTCAGATCTCCCCTATAACCAAAACTAGACCTCTCTCTCTTAGGATTTACGGTGTCACCAACAACCACTAGCCACCGCAAGCCCCTCCTTCCCCATCCCAGTGGTGTGCTTGCCATTGCCACCCCCATACTCCACCCTCCAGACGCCACCACGATAAACTCATTCGCCTCTAACCTTGTATTTTATTTTCTGGTTGCACTCAAATTTGTTTTACTAACTCTGTCCATTTATGTAGCGACACATGCACGCACACGCGCATTAATTTCTCTTGATCCAAGAGGAACACCCGAGGACAACGCACTTTGATCATCCAAAATTTTTCTTCCCTATTGTAAGTATTCCTTGGACTAACTTTTGAAATTCTATTGTTGAAAAAATTGTGAAATTGTGTTTCCTGTAGTCTAGTTGTGAATTGTGAAGTTGCTGATGGCCTTATGAAGTGTTGGAAAAATATTGTAGTTGGTTTTCAATTGTTGGCCGAGGGCCAGGTGAAGCATTGGGAATTATGTATAGTTGCGAAATCATGAAATTGTGTGCTATGTTGTGTTAGTTGCTGATCATTGTTGTGCTATGTCATTCTCTAATTATCTGTTGCATACTTGCATTTTTTGTCGCATGTGATTTAAAACATTTCTGTAACTGTGCCCAAATTTTGTATACTGGAATTTGGTAAAAATTGTTGGTTTTTTGTATCAAAATAATAAATTTTGTGGGGTGGGTTTTATAACCCCAAGCCTAGATAGGGTATTATTTCGGTGGAGATCCTTTGGTCACTCGAGAGCGTATAAAACTAGGGATGTCTCCTTGGTTTTCTTCTGGCAACAACAAGCTCGGAAGAAACGATAGCACTTTCATGTCAACTCCATGGCCTCTCAGCTGGCGGAGGTTAGATGGTGCCTGGTTACACACGCATCCTGCAGGTAGCTGGGCATCTCTCGTTACAAAGTAACAATCACGATTGTTATCCGTAGTGTGATGAAAGGAGCCAGGTGTCTAGGATAGACTATGGTGCATACCTTAATCGAATGGTGGTTTTCAAAAATAAAGAAAATGAGATTTTTGAGTGTGTGGCATTTTCTATAAAATTGGGAAGTAAATTGATGTTATATATATTTGGTAAATCATGTTAGTAATCTCTAAATTCTCTCATTGTTGTGTAATTTCATATTTTTCCATACTTGTATTTTTGGGTGTTAGTTTTTTGTTTTATTTAGTGAGAGTTTGCAAAATCTCACTATGGTCTTCCCAATTACGATTCTGCTCCACGAGTCGTAGACTTTGATGTAGAGGAAGGTTATGAGGTTAGGACCTCTTCCCTTGGAGTAATGTTGATTACATGTTTTTTTTTTTAAATGAATGATTGTATTATTTTATGTTTTTTTATTTTTATTTTTGAAATGGCGAATCTCGTTTCATTAAAACAGGACATACAAATTTGACTTAAGAATAAGTCAATTACAACCAATAAAAGCTCCCCAGCGCACAACCGTGGCTGACCTGGTCTAGTCCCATGGCACATCTCTACAGACAAAAAGCCTGAGAGATAGCACATCTATGTCCAAAAACAGAGATAACAGATAACAACTAAAACAGACTCCATACCCGACTAAGCGGGAAATGGAGGAGGAACACCCCGACCTCTCCACTACGCGGAATGGGAAACCCCTTACTGAGATTTCTTAAATAATAAAGACAAAACATAAAAAAAACTACAATGTGAAAACACTGTAAACGGAAAATCAGTGCACATAAAACACAACACATGGAGAGAAAACTGACAGTCGAGCTTTGGAGATCCAGTGACGCCGGTTCTGAATCGGCAGCTCGATGTGGTGTCAATGATTCCATGTTGGCGCATGGGTCCAACGCGCGGCGAGCTCTGAATCTTCGATCCGCGCGTGTGGGCTACGCGCCGCTCCGATGGAGGCCGCATTACGAGGTTTTGCAGATCGACAGCAGGGAAGGCTCCTCGTGGGGCGCATGTATATAGATGGTCACCGGATCACCTCGCATCGACTCCCCCTTATTTAGCCGAATCCTGAAAAAAAACAAGAAAACTAAAGAAACGGAACCGTCGGAGACACAGGGCCGACGTTAAGGAGGGAGGAGAGGAGAGGGAGGAGGGAGCCAGAGCTCCCCCTCCCCCCAGCTGTGATCGGACAAAGGGGCTTTTTGAGAGAGAGGGGGCTTATCGGCTTCTTCGCTCCAGGGGCTTTTAGATTGAATCGTGTTCTAATTGCATATATAGGCAAAAATGTATTATTTTATGTTGGTGTTTGGGATACTGGAGATTTATAGTTTTGCTGGGTGATGTAATTTTAACTTCTGATACTGTTAGTATTTCTAGTTGCCCTTTTTATTTACCCTTGGTAATTTAACTGCACACTTTTATATTGAAAGCCTGCACACACTTACTTCCACATTGTGCTAGAGGTTTGTGACCCGAGCGGCTTACATCTAGGCGTCATGACTCCTCTTAAAACTCAAGTAGGGATTGATTGCGCCACAATCTCGGTCGTGAGTCTTTTCTTTTTCTTTTTAATATATATTAGTTAACTAAGTTCCCTAGCTTGTTTATTAGTAAATGATAAATCATTTTCAAGCCATATGCATTTTTTTCACATGAAAGTTTTATATTTACATATCAATGTGTTAAAACTAAAATAAATTATAAAAATTTGACAAATAGCGCTCATTCAATTTCAACCGTCAAGATTGATAAGAAAAGGCGAGTCGTTGTACAATATTGACAGTCAGATCTTAACGAAATGTTTACATTGTAATATTTTTACCGTTTGAATACAATGCATGTATCACTTTTAATAATTTTGAGTACTTCAAAGTCCTGTAAAATCACTAGGACTTAAAAGATACAAAGGAAAATCTTCCCTATTGAATACTTTGTTAATTGAATTCATGTGTCTTAGCATGCAGGCTGTATCTACTTAGCTAGCTATTTTGTCTAATTTTGTTTAATTGGATTAGGGGACACTTTTGCTGTCTAAAACCATCTAGCAATTAATATACATGAACATTTGACATTTTTCCTCCTCCACACATTGAACTAAGATTTGAAGATGCCTTGAGTCATACTCCATTCTGATAAGTAATAAGGGTAGGTAGTGTATGAGATCCCACATATTTTAAAATTGACATGTTCTTGCTCTTTAAAATATTTCAATAGGACTCCAATTGTATCATTGACTAGTTATTTTGGAGTATAGGTCATGTGGCTTTGACCTTTTATTAGGGCGTTACAAATAGTATTAGAGCTTATCACAACTACAAATGTGGAACTTGAGTTGTGCTACCTACGATGGATTGGCCCAAAAAGGACGTCCAAAATTTAAAATGGAAGATTGTGAAACTACATTCTGATAAGTTAAGAGTACATAGGTAGTATATGCAATCCCACATTACTTTAGAAGGAGATCATGTTCTTGCTCTTTATAATGTTTCAATAAAACTCCAATTGTATCATTGACTAGTATTTTTCCAGTATAGGCCATATGGTTTAGGCTTTCCATTGGGGTGTTACAAATGGTATCAAAAGTGATAAGGGTAAGTGGTATATGAGATCCCACCTTTCTTTGGAAGGAGTTTTTGCTCTTTATAATGGTTCTAATGAGGTTCTCATTGTATCATTAACTAGTTGGGTGTTACAAATATTTTCAGAGGTTTCCATTTGAGTGTTATAAATGTTATCAGAGCCTATTCAACTAGAAATATAGGACTTGAGTTGTGTTACATATGACAGATGGGTCTGACGAGGAAGTTAGGAATATAAGGAGGGAGATTGTGATACTTCTTTCTAATAAGTAATATGGGTATGTAGGTGATGTGTGAGATCCTATATTACTTGGGAGAGAATAGCTCTTGCTCTTTATAATGTTTCAATGATGCTCTAATTATATCATTAAGTACTAGTCATTCCATTGTGGTGTTTGTAACAGCTCGATAGAAATTCAAAGGTGGGATTTTTTTAGACATTCAGAATCTCGTGAAAACTCCATAATTTTTCATGAACTGACCAATCACGTAAGTTTTAGTCTGTCAGCCAATCAGTGTTGCCACTCACTATGGTGCCAGAAGCGTGATTTTATTTATTTGAGATAGTTAGAAGTGTTAGAATACCATACGGTTTACCCCATTAGACTCAGTTGATTATTTAAGATTTTATAGCGTAATCATCCCATTTTTAGTTTTCGGACCAAACGCTTGCTCGAAAATGTATTTTTGTTTAGTCCAAGGCATTTCAAAGTTGAATTTTGATAAATGAATTGCATCGTTCGTTTAGTATGTATATTTAAGATTTTCTAGTGTAAAGTTTATTTTTCACTTTTCCCAAGTAAATAGTAATCTCAATTGTAGCATCCAGTATAGTGTTTCAAAATTACATAGTGGAATGTCTAAATTAGGTTTGAGAAGTTTTATTTGGAGACTTGGCAAGATCTTAATTACACTTAGTAAATAGTATTGGACACTTGACACCAAGAAGAACCATGAGATAGATTGTGAAGGAATCAATGTGTGAGATCATGCCACCAAAACAAAACTATATTCCATCTAACCATCCAAATTGTGTCAAACCAAATAGAGTTTCAACCCTAGTAAATTCTTCAATGGTTAGGATCCAATTAAAACCCCAAAAGTTTGGTTGAAACTGAAATTCTAAACGCCAAACGGTTTTCCCAAACCCTAAAGTTGGCCTCCAAACCCTATTTGATTCAATTTCTAGCATTGTATTTAATCACTTGATTAAATCACTTTCACATGCTATTAATTTCTCAAATTCATGATATTACATAATTATCCACCCCTTTAAACCTTGAAAATTTGATTGGGTTAAGAAAAATTGGATTTGGAATTAATAGCATCTCAAACCCCAACCAAACCCTCTTCAAACCCCAAATGAAGTCCACTTGTTTAAAGTCCACGAATTTTGGCCACCTTGGCAAAACTTATTGAGGAATTTCCCCCCCACCCATGGCAGACCAACCTCTACCCATGGCTGCCCCAAATAGTCCCATTATGTGAGAGGGAAATTCACCTCATTGCTCCCCATCTACACAACAGCAGCAGCAGCGGACTCCCCTCCACTATTCTTGCCTTTTTGTGACTTAACCACCATACCTCAAGATTTCATACAAGACCATACCTCCCTTTTCAGAATTACTTGAGGTGTGGGTGTGCAGGTCATCCCTCACTTTACCACTTTTCACCCACGTTCTTGGAAAGAATTCCTTAGAGGCTTTCTGGAAACTTCCAGAGGATTTATGCGTGCCATTTTTGGAACCTTTGTAAGTATCTTCTCATAATTATTTTTTCATAACATTTTTTCTTCTTTGAGTCTATTTTCCATGGGTATCTCGTTTGTTTGATTTCATGGTTGTTGGATCGATCAAAAGTTGTTTTGACCTTGTAAAGGTCATTCTAGGCAATAATTTGGATAGTGTGTTGTGTTTTTGAGTTTTTGACCAAGATAGTGGACAAATTTTGGTCCGAAAAATTTTATGGAGTATTGTTAACAATTATATATAAATTTTTGTTGGAGATTAGTTGCATGATTAAAGTTTTTGTTGAAAGATGTTCTAAGATCTAGAAACTTAGAAACTGGAAGAGGAAAAACAGTTTTTGTTTAAAGAAAGTTTGAGTCTTTTGTGGTCTAATATTACTCCAGTGGATTTGATATTTTTATTTGATGATCCTAAGGCTTTTATCTATATGTTAGGATGTTATTTCAAGATTTTTGGCATTGGTTTTAAAGCTATGAATTGTTATGAAAGAGATTATACGGTTGGGTCAAAAGTTTGATATTTTTAACTAGATTCATGTTTTGAATTATTTTTAGCCATGTGATTCCAATTTTAATGCTTGGATATACTTTAGGACACATTTTTAATCCATATGATGTCTTGGCTTGAAGATCTCACCATAGAATGCCTTGAATCAAGTTCGGAAAGAAATCCTAATTTTGGCTAAGGGTAAGAGCCAAGTGCGTCATGTCCAAATTATGCATTGATTCAAAGCATATTAGTTCTTAAGAATGTGTTATGAACATCTCAGAAGAAATTTTGAAATTTTTTGGAGTTTGTGAAAATGTTTTGAACATGGTCAAAACCTTGAGATTCAAGAGTTGTATTAGCTTGTATTTTGATGTTGTTTTAGCTTGTATTTTGATGTTGTTTTAGCTTGTATTTTGGAAGCTCTCTAAGTTGTTTTAGCTTGTATTTTGATGTTGTTAATTTTCCATCTTATGAATAAATATGGGTGCTCTATTTTTAGCCCAAACCGAATATGTTAAAGTAGTTTTTGCTATGTGATTTCCTGTATTTCAAAATTTGCTATGTTATCATTAAATTTGGTTTAATCATAGGTGATGATTAGAGTGATTTTAATTTATATATATTGGTACCATGTATCTTGTGTTGAGGTTTGGTTGGTAATCTATTTTTTAATATGCTAGAGGTTCAGTTTAGAGGTTTTGCTTGGGTCTTGTGATCTTATATCTTGCTTTTAAAAGGTATTATGTGAGTAAAGCATAAGCTTAAGTGTTTAAAGGTTTTAAGGTCTATTAAATGGGTAACCTTGTCATATTTTATGCTATGTTTAATTTAAAGGGATATGCTAGTTAAACTAATTAAAATATTTCTTATGTGAATAGGTTATAGCTTAGTTAGTTTAGATATAAGAGGTTAATTGTGCATAATATTATGATATGTAAAGCTGTCCAAGTATTCCTTAGTCCATGTCATGCCATGCCTTGATGTAAAAATAACCCATTTATGTTGTCCCTCGTTTGGTTAAATTCTACCTAACTCAAGAGTCCAAAATATTGGTAAGCTAACATTTTTATAATGAGGGACCACATGTTGATTTAAAGGGCATGTTTACTAAGCTTGTTAGTGTACTTGCAATGGCTAAATTCATTTTAAAGCCCATTGTTGAGAATTTCCAAATTTTACCTCCTAATGTCCATTACCCAAAGTGAGCTTAAACTAAAGAGACCTTGCTTGAAGCCTATGAATCATTAACTACTTTTCATGTGAAGCTTTTAAAATAGCCTTTCCATGGACAACTAGTATGTCTTAATATTTAAGTTATTTCCCTTATAAGTTGAGGTGAGGAGTAGTCATTGGGGTTAATGCTAAGTATAGAATAGACGTTAGATTGTACTGTCGTGGCTTTCTCTTTCAAAGGGAGAGCTAAAGAATATTAAATGAGTATTAACACGCTTATGATATTTATTTGAAATAGGATCTATTGTGAAGTTGAAGGTAACAAGGAGCATGGAGGTAAGTAGCTATGACCATGTTTCTTACACCAAGTTCTCTTTATGAAAGAATATATATCTCTCTCTTATTGCAAATGTTCCTCTAATAAAAAGAGTAAATGAATATAGTATGTATAAGCCATTTCTTGATAGCTCCTGTTAAGTATCCTATCGATTATAATTGTGTGTACGTGTATAAGGTAATGCATACATGTAGGGTTTAAGTCATGAGATTTTCATGCATGCTCTCTCAAGAAACTTATGATTATTCCTATATGTAGTATAGTATGAAAATGTATCTTGTTCATAAAAATGCATGTGCATTGAACTAAGAAAGATGATGAAAATGTTTTGATTGCGAAGGAAATGAACATCTCATGTCTTATGCTTCAAGTGATGCTTTAAATGAGTTTTAAAATGTCCCTATGAACTGATGTTTTAAATTATGCGAAGAAAGTGATTTAAAATGCCCCTATGAACTTATGCTTTAAATGTCCATGAGAACCGGCATTTTAAAATGTTCCTGAGAAAACGTTTTAAAATGTTCCTGAGCACTAACGTTTTAAAGGATGCCATGAACTGACGTTTTAAGGGATGTTTTGAAAGATGATATTTAAGCTTATGCTTTTAAATGATGTTTAAACTCATACTTTTAAATGACGTTTTCTTTCCCATGAATGAACTGCTAAATGAAAAGGACTGAAAAGGAAAAGACTGAAATGAATGAAAAAAATGAAAGAAAGAATGAAAGGACTGAAAGCAAATCAATGTATGAAAATACATAACGGCCACATAAATGAAAAGGGGTACCCAATGAATGAATGAGTAGATTGCAATGCTGGGTAGTAGTATATAGTAGTGAACCCAGTGTTGCACCCTGATGGAATGGGATTCCAACGCCTGTGGCCAGAGGTGGGAGTCCAGGTCCAAAAGACTGCTAACCCTAGCACGCATGGCGTAACAGTGTGCAATGACCTATGAAAGTGAAATATGAAAAGTATGAAAGATGTTTATGCGTGGAAGCATTGTTTATTCCTTAGACTGTTTATGCATGAAAGCATAGTTATTTCTTAAAATGTTTATGCATGAAATTTCAGCTTATTCCTTAAACTGTTTACACATGAATGCATTAGCAAATAGTTATGTATGCATGTTTTCAAAAGAAAAAGAACAAATGCCTAGTATGTTCACTACATGGTGTACTACTTACTGAGTATTTGACTCACTTTTATTTTAAATATTTTAAACGTCTAGAAAATGGTAAAAAGGCTGGGAAACAAGGCATTACTACAGAGAGAGAGGTAGATGCTTAGTGTATTCCCTGTTGGTTCGACCTTGTATGGATGATGGGTTATGTTTATGTATAGACTTCTTATGTTGGGATGGACTCTGAGAGTCTCTTATAGATGAATGTTTGAATAGAATATCAATCAAGTATTTTCCTATATTAAATAAGAAATTTAGAGTACACATGCGTCATGTTCATGCCAATCACATATTAATAGAAAAGAAAGAAAGAAGGGAAAAGAAAGGTAAGGAAACAAAAGGAAGAATAGGTATGTACGTAGCGTTTCCACCCTTCGAGGGGCGAGGTTGTTACACTATAGGTTAGCTCTTAACTTTCTATCAGATTACTACGTATGTGTGATGGCTAATAAATCTACAGTTTATGTATGTATATTATCATCTATGCCATACTATCCTAGGTTATTTCAGATTATCTGTTATATAATTTATTTTGTCAATTATTGTTATCTATTACAAGTATATCATGTTGCATAATGATATCTGTTACACATATGTCATGTCACGTAATATTTTTTGTTACATGTTATGTCATATTATGAAATATTGTTTGTTACATGTTATGCCACGCTATGAAATATTGTCTGTTATATGTTATATCATGTTACGAAATATTTTCTATCTCAAAGTATGTCATTTCTTTCATCTCACCTTCATGTCATGTTACGTTATTTTAGGACTTCTATCCTTTCATTTCATGTCACGTTTTCGTCTCGAGTACAATTTGTGTATCTCGGGAACAACCTTTCAAGTCATGTCATATCATGGCCCTAAGTGCTATGATGGGTTAATACTCTAGTGGAGCTCCTTTGTTCATACTGGAATGTCTAAACTAATTTGAAATTCCTTGAGTTGACAAAGTAAAGTTCAATGAGTTGGGAATGGGTTCTAATTAAGCCATCACTAGTGCTTAGCAGGCATTGACACCAATAGTACCATCAACATTTCATTTTTATTTTATATGTACTCGTGCGGATTTAATGCATAAAAAAAGTAAATTTTAAGAAATATCTTTGAATAATGATAAGTTTGTGAAGTTTAATAATTACATGTTTTGATAGATTAGAAAATAAAAAGATTTGTCGAAATCTTTTGTTCAAAAGAAATAAAAAGATTTGATCATAGAAACCAATCAATGAATCACAAACAAAAGAAAAGCCCTAATGAATCACACACAAGTGATATTTATTGGACTCAAAAGGTAGATTAAATTTGGAGCCAATTTGACAAACGATGCGAAATGTGAGACTTCAAAAATTAGTGTTTTAATTTATTTATTAGTATTTTATTGTTTATTTTATTTTATTTTTATTAATCGCTTTTTAAGTTTGGGCCTTTTGTGTAGTGGGTTAGGATAGGATTTTTTGTGTTGTGATCTGTTTTGGGCCAAGGGGGTGGAGAACAAGCCCAGCCCATGGCAAGAAAGCCCAACCCCTCTTAAACACTGCCGTTTTTGCCGAAGGGTGAAAACCCTATCTTATCTTGCGTAGAAACAACCGGTTCACAGAGATTTCTTGCAATCTAAAATCTCAAGATTTTGACCTCCTAATTTCCAGAAAGAAAGACTTTGAATGGAGAAAGAGACCCGCGCTCAAAGTTTAGCATTGGCCCATTCTTGTTTCCTACTCTAAGCTTTCCAAAAACTAAACGAAACAAAAAAAAAAAAGGACTAATGGATGTTTTCAAATAAACTTAAAAATTTCTTACTGATGAAAACCATGGGAAAGAGAAAACCGCAAAAGGGAAATGCTTTTGAAAAGAGAAAACCACACAACTTGAAACGCACGAACATTGATTTTAACTGATGCATAACTGTTCCTAAATATGCAGCAAAAGCATACCAGATCTGAACTCGAAAACCATAAAACACCAAAAATGAAATTCAAAACCATTTCATCTTATCTAGTTAAAATATATGGAAACACATTACGTTGCAACGAACAATAAAATCATGCTAATAATCCCCATCTTGATGCTGTGTTTGGCTGCCGAGAAAAAAATTAAGAGGTTTGAAATTTGAAACCCAGATCTCTCACTTTTTAAAATCCTGACAAAAACAACAACGCAACATTAAAAATATAAACCTTCATCTACTTCCCAGTACCTCCACTTTCTCATAGATCATGAAAAGGACAACGAAGACAAAAATTTCAAATGCCACACTCATATTAGAATAAAAAAAAAAAAAGAGAAAAATGAAGAAAGTCTCTCCGTTCGTATCTTAATCAGTGAGAATACCGTGGATAGATGTGGCCAAAGAAATTTCAAAATTGCTTTTTTTTTTTTTCTAGTTACTTCTAGCATTCGCAATCTATTTCCTTCCTTTCTTCCTCTGTTGTCAATTTTCTGAACTTGGTTTCTCACTTTTCAAAAAGGAAGAATTTAGAACACAAAATGTGATCATGATGGTTAATCGAATTCCAAATAATTAAAATTTAACTACAATTACTCTTAAAAAATTTTCCAAATATATAAGTTACTGTAAATACGTAAACTACATTTTTACTAGTATTTTTCTCTCCCTCTTTCTATCAACTGCCCCTTCGTCGACTGAAATCCTTCCCTCTCAAAAAACCAGAAAGCACTTCCCCACAAGGTCGATAGCTTTGTCTTCGACCAGAGAGACCCACCCCTGCATCACCAAGACACCACCACTTCGAGTCTCGTCGGCAACAACGCAACTGCACCACCACAGTCCCGCTCTCGTCGGAAACAACCAAAACCCCCTCTTTCTCTCGCCGATCTGCTTCTCCTAAGCTCAGGTACTCTCTTTCTTTGTATAGGATTCGATTCGATTCTCTTGATGATCCCTAACTTTTTAATGCATCTCGCCGTCCCTTGCATTCCTCTTCTCCAAACCCTAATCTTGATTATGGATGGGTTTAGATGTTGAGGGGTTGCATTTTCTGTTTCTGTTTATGATTGTGCTGTTGCATTTAGGCTTGCAATTTGTGGCTTCATTGTACAAGTTGGTGACGTATTCACGATCTCAAAAGAACCATGTGTTTCTGTTTCTATTTATGATTGAGTGGTTTCTGTTTCTGTTTATGATTGAGGGGTTTCTGTTTATGATTATGTTAAAGAACCAGGTGTTTCATCCATTTACTCATAAAAAATAGAACGATGTGTTCCTTCAACTGAGAGTTTGAATGATGTCTTTATGGAATGGCACTGAGAGTGTTCTCTGGCAAGGTCTTCTGAAAGTTGTGATTGTTTTTGGATTTTTTTTTTGGAATAAGCTCTGTTTTCTTTTTGTAAATTTGCAGTTGTAAGTTACACATGCACCTACCAGTTTTATAGATTCTGAAAAAACCAATATGTAGTTGGAATAAGCTCTGTTCAACAGCTTCTCTTGCTCAAATATGTAGTGTCCTTCAAGCTCTTGGAACCATTTGATGCATAATTTGATTTTGGAATTCATAGAACATTTTTTTAACTCTTGGAACCATAGATAGATAGAGAGATAGAGAGAGGTAGAAATGGTCAGGGAAATGGTCAGAGAAATGGTAGTTTGAAGAAATAAAGTGCGATTTCTAATTGTGTTTTTTTTTTCTTGGATATTTTTTGGAATAAGCTTTGTTTTCTTTTTGTAAATTTGCAGTTGTAAGTTACACATGCACCTACTAGTTTTATAGATTATGAAAAAACCAATATTTCTACTTATGTGAATGGTCAATCCATGTACACCATATGCAAAAGGTTGTGCATGACTGTTTTCCTTTTTATGATGTCCATAAAATCCTCATTTCTCTCGTTATCCTTATAATACAATGAAGGATGGCTGCACCATTTGATGAGAATCCTTTCTTCACCACCCTCTTACAAAGTAGTGGACATGAGGAAGGCGGCAAGGCAGCACCCCGTTCAATAGCGTAGATGATAATGTTCTGGTCCAAGCTTCACATTCACGCTTAGGTGAAAGAATGGCACCCTCTAAAAAAACATTTCGAGATGTGTCTTTCACCGTAGAGGACACCCTCCTTGTTTCAGCTTGGCTAAATATTAGCATTGATACTATACGTGTGACCAAAAATCCACTCAAATGTAGGAGAGAATAAGTGAATATTATAATCAATATAAAAAACCAAACAACCAATTTTGTTCTGAGAGCTCATTGACCAATCGATGGCAATGTATCCAAAAATGTACAAATAAATTTTGTGTTGTTGTTGCCCAAGTAGAGTCGCCACATCCTATTGGTGCCACAAAGCAAGTTAAGGTAATAATTTAGTTTCTCCTTTATATTCTTTTAGTGCTGCACATTCTTTTTTCTCTAACATAATCACTTGTCTCATTTAAGTTTGAGAAGGTGAAAATATCGTATAAGGAGAATGAGAAGGCAAAGTACACCATGGAACATTGTTGGTCTCTATTAAGATACCAGCCAAAATGGCAGCAACATATGTCGATGATGAACACGACAAGGGGACTACCTGGGAAACGTCCAACCATTACTGACTCAATTCCACTGGCAAATGACAATCCCGATGACAACGTCGAGATCATTCATGAGAGACTGTTAGGCAAGAAGAGTGAGAAAGAGAGGGAGAGAAAGAGGAAGTCTAGAGAACGTGAAGATGCTGAGTTTAATAAAGCTTTAAGTCACACGACCGATGATAGAAACCGTGTGCATGGAAGAGAGGAGAGAGTGATCGGATGTCATTAATTGCACTTAAGAAGAAGAAGAAGCTTGATATAGAGATCATGAAATTATATCTTGTTGGCATGAATGCAATGCAACTTGACTATTTACAAACACTTCAGAAGGAAGTCTATGAAGAAATGAAGAATAGATCTACATCCACATCTACATCTCCATCCACACCTTTTGGAGGAAAGTAACTGTTTAGCACTATGTGTGTTTATTTGTTGTAAATGCACATCAATGTAGTAGACTATAAAAGTTTGATTTTAGTGGCTACCTAGTCACATATGGTGAAAATACATGTGACTGGGTAGCCACTATGTGATAGATTTTGTGGATGTTGATGTGAATGTAATTTGTGGAAATACAAAGCTGTATTTTGTGGATGTTGATGTGGAAATATTTTATGAAAATACAAAGCTGTATTTTGTGCCATGTTAATGTAGAAATATTTTGTGGATGAAGCTGTCCATATTATGTTTTCTTTCTTGTGGTTGATTTGCCATTTTAAATCTGTCCTTTTACCATCTGATTTGGATAAGAGCTTTTAGACAGCATCTAGATGTTTATGAGGATGAAATATCACTCAAATAACTCATAACTTGTGCTTATATGTAATGAAGTGCATCTACTACTTCAGAGTTGAGAATTTCAGTAATTTTTTAGATAAGTGACACTTTTTCTTTTTCAACATGCATAATCTGCACAGAAATGAAAATATGAGCTCTAGACTTTTCTGTCAAGAAAAAGTCAAGATGATTGTCAGATCAGAGGCGGAATTTAAAGTAAATTAATAATTCAAGGCCCAGTATCTATAGAAGTAATCCACCAAACAGAAATCCATCTTCGTGCAGATAGATTATGCTGATCAAGGACTCCAATTTACTGTTTGGTATAATATGATAAAATAATAATTAAAAAAATAAATATTTTTTTAATTATTAGTTATTTTATTACTATATAATTTATAAATGGATAATCCAATATGAAAATTTAATGTGAATAGTCAAAGCCAAATCCATCTCCTATTATTTTATTGTTATATACTAAAAAAATAACTATTCCAATGTGTGTACTTATGTGAATGGAATAGTCAAAAGTCAAATTCCTCTCAACATTCATCAAGTGTCATTTAGCTTTAGCTAATCCATTGAGCTTTATATATCCATGCACATCATGAGTTTATAAATAGAATTTTTCAACTATATAATATTCTATTGAAATATAAAATAATAATGAAAGTCATGTTTAATTTAGAAAGAATTTTATATTGGTATAATTGGTAGTATTTCCTTTTTTTCACGGCCTGGATGTGGACGTACGTGACAATAATAC
This sequence comes from Cyclocarya paliurus, assembly GCA_029856935.1. NCBI lineage: Eukaryota > Viridiplantae > Streptophyta > Magnoliopsida > Fagales > Juglandaceae > Cyclocarya > Cyclocarya paliurus. The sequence continues at coordinate 5,993,917 of CM056947.1, forward strand.
TACTTATACCCTTTTATTTATTGGAAGGCCAAATTATAATTGGACCACCATAGATTTTAAGTCCTTAGAATTAAGTGGTTTGCGTACATACTTGTAATTTAAAGGAAAAAGCAAACTACGTACAAAAACGAGAACAAAACCAAAATAAAAAAAAAATTCACTAAAGCAAACTCCTGTACTGCTAAAAACTCTATCAAAACCATTAATATTACTGGATTAATTAGCTAAAAGCTTTAATTTTAAAGTGGAGAAAGGCTAATAATTCATTACACTAAATATTCACAAAAGCTTTCAATAGTACTGCAGCATGCACATATATCTCACATAGAGATCAATACGTTACAATACACAATAATCACTCAAAAGAGAATATCACATATATACTATGGAAGCAGTACTACTAGGTGGTGAGGGGCAAATAAACAATTGGAGAAAATGGGTGTGGATAGCTAGCGATGGGTGGCCGGTGATGATGAATGTCGACGAGAGATAGACTATTCTAGCCTTCGATGAGAATGAACAAATTATCTAGCGTCTGTATCTGTTGGTTTCAGTACTTGATTTCTCATGCTGTCATCCTCAACAATGGTACTCATAGAAGAGCTGCCGATATCAACATCAATTCCCGAAGAATGTGTAGATGCATTGGGCAAGTGCTTAGTCTGTTGTGTGTTTCGGTCAACCTTTTTCAGTGAGTGTACTTCTGAAAGTCTTAGTCCCTCCAGCTCCTTTGTTACTTGCTTCATAGTAGGTCTATCCTCCCCTCTTACATTTAAACATTTTTCTGCTATGTTAGCAACTTCCTTTATTTCCTCAATATTACCTTCTTTGAGAATTTGATCATCAATAATTTGAAATAGGCGACCCTCTTTCATTGCAGTAAGAAAATACATTGCTAGATTTCTATCACTTTCGGACCTATCCATGGAAACTGCCTTCTCACCCGTTAGTAGCTCTACAATAACAACACCAAAGCTATAGACATCACTTTTCAAAGTTAGTTGGCTAGTATGGAAGTATTCTGGATCCAAGTACCCCAAAGTTCCTTGCACCACGGTTGTTAATCGTGTTTGGTCAAGAGGAACCAGTCTTGAAGCTCCAAAGTCAGACACTTTTGCTGTGAGGTTGTCATCTAGAAGTATGTTTGTAGTTTTCACATCTCTATGTATAATAGACATAGAAGTATCGAAATGTATGTATGCTAGGGCTCCTGCAGTTTCTGATGCTACCTTTAGACGTTTTTCCCATGAGAGCGAGGATGATATATTTTTATCGTGAATATGGTAAAAAAGTGTCCCATTTGTGATGAACTCATAGACTAGTAAGGGTACTTCGGTCTCAAGACAACAACCTAATAATTTAACCACATTCTTGTGGTTAACTTTAGTAAGCACAACCACCTCATTTATAAATTGCTCAATCTGGCTCTGATCAACAACATTGGACTTCTTAATGGCTACCACTTTGTCATTTGACAAAACTCCTTTATAAACAGTTCCAAAGCCTCCTTGGCCAAGGACTCTACTTTTATCGTAGTTGTTAGTGGCCTTTTTAAGCTCTTTTGCACTAAAGATCTTGGTTGGCTCAACAGATTCTTTGTGATTCAAGAGTTGTCGTTGTAAGATTAAGCCACCATTTTGTTGGAAGAACCTCTGTTTCTGTTTTCTGAGCTTTCTTCTTTGCATTACCCAATATACCGACAAACTTCCCACAAGCAAGATCAAGAGGCTTATGCTGATCATACCTGTAAATGTTCAAGCATGCATTTTGACCACATAGAATTAAGGTATTTCAATTTCTCCTTTAGTCACTAACATCATGTTTGATGACACAATGACTTCAACAGAGTTGAGGTTTCACTATTTAATATATAAAAATGACCCACAAGGAGTTGGTTTGAGTTTTAACTTAGCTAGTGATCATTAAAAAAGAATAAAGTTCAAAAGCCTAGTGCACTGTATAAGCTATTGTGGATTTCAACTGCATTTCACATAGGCTCATTTGTTTTTGTAGATGGGATAAGATGAGTTAAAATAAAAGTTAAAAGTTGAATAAAATATTGTTAGAATATTTTTTTTAATATTATTTGTGTTTTAAAATTTGAAAAAGTTGAATTGTTTATTTTATTTCGTATGAGAATTTAAGAAAGTTTTAATAGTTAGATGAGATGAAATGAGATGAAAAGTTATGTGAAAGTGAATGGGCCTAAAGCTAAGGTTACAAATTATATGGAATAGAAAAATGGTGAACTAAGTTTTGAATTAACTTACCCATTTTAAAACATTAAATTTCTTAACTTAAAAAGATTTTTTCATTAATTGAAGTGGTTAATTTTAGACCAAATTATAATTATTGCATGGGAAGTGAGTGAGGTTGGGAATTAAACCAAATCCATCATGCATGTAGTTTGTAAATTAACAAGAGAAAATAAAATAAAAGAGACGACTACTACTGTGATACTACCAATCCTATATAACATACCCAAGGCAATGATGATCGTGGATTGACCGGATTTTCGAGTAGCTTTGCAACCTGTTCCAGGTGGCGTCCTCCCATCGCCTTCATATCCCTTGGGACAAGCGCATTTGTAATTCCCCTCAGTGTTTATGCATGTTGCATTAGCATAGCAGGGATTCGGACGATTTTTGCACTCGTCAATATCTGAAACACAAGAGTACTACAGCTCACGCCATCATGATCGAAAGAGTACAGCCTTATTAGTTTGCTTATTTAACATTAAGTACAACAACTAATTAATTTGCTCATCCAAAATGAGTTCAAGTTAAGAAAAGATAGAAGTATTATAAAGTAAAGCAAATGAACACCATTAATTATTTACCTTGGCAACTATCATTTTGTCCATCTGGAAGGTATGGGTTCCCCTCATAACCTGCCCGGCACTTGCAATTATACCCAAGACCGCTGATGGAATTGTGACAATCACTATGCGTTGCCTTACATGCGTAGCTTCCATTATTTTTCTTAGCATCTTTGCATGTCTTATTTCCAATTGCCAAATCAAGCACCAGGGGTACAGTCTCATTGTTCGGTATATTTTCAGAATTTAAGGTGCAAAAGTTGTACGATGCCTGTGTTTCCCCTATAAAACCGAGACCACATGGGTTCTCCTGGGTATCGTTGTATCCATTAGAAGTCCAATTATAATTAAAAATCCAATTCATTTCTACTTTTTTGATAGGAGCATTGCAATAGCGAAAGACGTCGGAGCAAGAGCCGTTAACCAAACCAGTAGTACTGTTGTGGCAGCTTGACATGCATGCCGACGAGAACTTATAATGATGTCCCTGCGAGCTGTGAATGTAGGCGAAAAAGTTACAACGTCCGACGGCAAAGAAATTATTCTTCTCAAGTGAGATGCGAAGACTCGACAAGTTGAGCAAGGCAGAGATGCGGCGGAGACTGGGCTGATTATCATACACTGACGAATATTGGCAACCGCGGAATACCAAGTTTGAGACTCGAAGTTCACCATCAAGGGAGATGCTGAGGATATCTATATTATCAACGGGCAGAAATAGTTTTGGGGGCTGGAAAGAGTGGTCACAGATGATGTGAAAAGATGGATCACGGTAGCAGCCCTCGCCTGTACCCAATGGGTAGGGGATATTAAAAGAACCGCATGTGCGGTTGCAGCTCGAATTATAATTGGGTTGAGAAGCTGCTAAAACTAGGACCCCAGTAATTAGCAGGAGCACCACTAGTTGTTGCTGCAAAAGCTTTCCATGCAAAGCCATGGCTGACCTTTTTTGTGTCTGATATGTGCTTCCGAAATTCACTTATCTTTCTTTGCGCATCCCTCTCATAAAACAATCTGATATAGAGAGACTTTTATAAGCCTGATGAACATTTAATTGGAAAGACCTTAAGGTGGATAATAAGAAGCATTCAAAATATAAATCAATAAAAATAAGAAAACTTTAATTATTTCTCCCCGAAAAAAAAAGTTTAAAACTCTAGCTTTTCTCTTATTAGAGGGTTAATTAAATTCGAGTTGATTTCTTAATGAGCTTATAAATTATCGAAATTCCTAATTTAAAAAATATTTTCAAAAGAAACATTTATAAACTATATATATACATTTATTCATGATCATCATATTTATACTAGTGAGTACGTACACGTTCCAAAAGTATCTTAATTCTTAGGAAGACAAAAGAACAACGCGGTCAAAATTAAAGCTTTATTCAAACTGGCCATGTGCATTAATCCATAAGACCAGAACTCCATCCAGTATAACACATGAGTGCTAAGACAACTGCAGAACGCCGCGGCCAGTGTAGCAGCAGCGCATCACATATAGGAACAAACATGCAACAACATGATTTATTGGATGCTAATTGGGAAAGAACAACTCATGTATGGCGTTAACAAAATGCATGCAGCTCGAGTTGTAGAAGAGAGAAACAAATAATTTAAAGACGAATCGTCATGAACTTGTGAAGGGACTAGCTTCTTGACGTTCCTAACTGGAAACCATGCATGCCGAAAAAGGCAAAAAAAAAAAAAAAAAAAAAAAAAAACAGAAAATGGAAACACGTACGCATCGAAAACGCAAAATTATTTTGACCCAACACAGGTCCGCAAAAGCTAGCAAAATTAAGAAACGAGAAAGCTAAAGGTCCGACAAAAGATCTCTTATTCAAAAGAAAAGCAGGAAGGACGAAAGCAGTTTTTTTAACTAATTTGGATAATAGCATTAAGTTGGGAATCTTCATGAGATCAGCATGCAGATCCACTATATATGATGATCTACAGTACCTCTCACTCTTGAGCACCTCTTTAGAATATTAGCTACTGATCAGATAGATCCTCATGATAGCAACATGACTAGGAGTTAGCCATGGCTGTAAATCTCAATACCTTACACATTTAAGAAGAATGATACCAGCAGCTAGCCTACACCAAATTTAACATATTTAACATTCTCGGTCTAGTGGTATCATTAATTAGGATGCATGCAGCATGCATGACAGTTCGGGATTGAAGAATTATATATATGATGTTGACAACAAGTAGCCCGAGTTGTAGAAGAGAGAAACACTGAAAAACATGTATAGGGAGTAGTAACTTCAGACAAACTGCATAAACATGCAAATATCATAGGACTTAGGATACATCGATCGTCAAACACAGAGAACGGAGCCTGGCAAAGATTACCAGAAATAGATCTTTTAAACTTTAGATTATCTGTCTCCTTCATTTTCAGAAAAGTAAGACGGATTTTTTTCTTTTCTGATCAGCACTAAAAGAGAATCAGTTAATTGCATGAGAAGATAACTCTCCGTATATAGCAAGGTTATCTATGATCCTCACCTCTCGCTCTTGAGCACCTCTTTGGAATATCATGAGCTACTTCCTTCAGCTGCCACGCTCTCTCTTCATCTTTCGCTCTACGTCCTTCAAGAACTTTAAACAACTCATTATCCATTAAATAAGAACGAAGATACACAACTAGGCAGACTTGTGTCTGGCCTCCAGTCAATTTACATATTTTGTAATTTCCCCTTAGTGGCCGTAGGGCCGACCCTCCAAAGCTATCAATATCATATTTTTTAGTAAATTACTCTATTAATATAGTTTGAAAGACTTGAAAATTTGAGGTTTCTAAAATATTAATACAACAAAATTGAAACCTTATAGTCTCTAATAAAAAAAAACTACAGAATATATAGCATACTTGTTCAATTTTGACTTTCAAGATGAATGAAAAATAAAGAATATGACAATTCTTGACGGTCGAATTTTAATATATAAATAGTTTATATTTAATTAGTAATTTTAATAAATTATCGGTTTTGATAATTTTGTTGTAATCTAAGTCTCCTTCAAACATAAAAGTTGGAAAATAAACTTGGTTTGCTCATATATACTTTATTCATGGTGTTGGAGCCACTTAAATAGATTAAATACATCACTTTAATGTATATCAGTATTAATTATTTAGAGTACAAAGTGTAAAACTTCTTTTACTATTTAAAATATACAAAACAAATATTTCCCGAAGTGAAAAGAGAACAAAAAAACACAAAAACATGGAAAATGAAACACATCATGAGCTGGAATCAAATGCAAATAATTTTGATCCCACATGTCTGCGCAGACGGAGCAAAACAAAAACAAAAATTCAAGCAATATTTGATCAGACAAAAGATATCTTTTCCAAAGCAAATTAGAGATTCCCACGTGTACGTACAACAATAATTTAAGAGCTTGGAATGACTCATAACAGAAGCCTTTCTTTTCTTTTAGAAGTCTCCCACTAGCACTTTTATGGTTTTTAACAGTTCAAGTAGGCGGCCTAAAGATACAAGTAAACACGGATCCAACGGAAAAATAGAAAAGAAAAGAAAAAGAAAAGAAAAAAATGTACACGGTTTAGATGAGATGAGATAAGATATTTTAAATAGTAGTTGAATAAAATATTATTAGAATATATTTTTTATTATTTTTTTATTTTAAAATTTGAAAAAATTAAATTGTTTATTATATTTTTATACAAAAATTTGAAAAAATTGAATTTGTTGAGAGAAAACTACTGCTTTTTCAGAATTATTTATTATATTTTTATACAAAAATTTAAAAAAATTGTAATAATTAAAATAAAATAAAATGAGCTAATGATTTTGTAAAAACAAACGACCTAAGAAGTTAGAATCTCTCATCCTGCCCCATGCTGAGTAGGATGCAAGAAGAGATAACTTTGGAAAACATGATGTGCCTTACGGCCCGAAGGCAAAAGTAGGAACAACGGAAACCATGTTTATAACTTTGGAAAAGCAAAAGATTTCCCGGCCCCATCATGAAGATCTGAGATAACCTTTCTCTCATGAGCACCACTTAATTGGAATATTGGCCCTTTTGTTAAGGTGCTCCGATCCACTTTTTCTTCATTCTGTATAGGTTTCACAAATACTTCCAAATTCAAATGAATAATCATTAGATTGAAATTAAGATATACTTCCTTAATTGTTAAATAGTTTCAAAATACGGACTAGCAGATGTCATTTGATTAAAAATTAATATATCTAAATAATAGAATAATTCAATTTGAAGGAAATTAATTTTAAAATTTGAATCTTACAGATCAAATTATATCTTATTGATGGCAGCCATCGATACTCCAGATCTTATTATTTTCAAATAAATTATTCTCATTTGAATTAAAGGAAATAAATACCTACAAAAACATTTCTTATCCGAAGATAAAAGTTGGTAAGAATGATTCCACGACCAATAATTGAAGCAAGGGAAGGACTATACAAAAGAAGTCTGCCGCGAGCAAGCTGGATGCTTTTCCCATGGGAACAAGGATACGAGACTTTTATGATCATGAACATGATTAGAAGGTATTCACTTGTAATGAGCATTGGCAAGTCCAAACTTTTGGCTAAACTCAAAGTCATTGAGAATATTAATCTACATTAGACTATCTATTCCAAAATCAAAATAATAATATAATATTATATATTTTAATAATTATTATTTTTTATATTTTGTAAATACACTCCATATATTAATTACTAATTTAATTTTACTTTTTTTTAATTTTTTTATTTTTTATATAAGTTGAGTCGAAAGTCACATGTCCAAGAGTGACCTCCTCCCTATTTTATTAAAAATCCTCATTTTTTTATGGAAGAATACCTCATACAGAACTGAAACTGCCAACAAATAAATTAAGAAATAAACTCGAAGCAGAACAACTCAATAAACCTCACCCAACTGTCTTAGACTTACGCAAATAAGGTAAGTCGCTGCGATCAGTCCGAATGATGTCCTTAAGCAAAATTGGAATGTCCTCTTGTAAAGACCATTCTTCATTACATCCACTACTTCCCATCCTAGCCAGAAAATATGCTGCCATATTTCCTTCCCTGAACACATGTTGAACCCGAAATTTATTCTTGATAAAATCCCCCTAATTTCCTCCCAAAAATCCTCCAGATACCATAAACTACACTTCCCATCTTTCAGCCAATTAACCACCAATAAAGAATCAAGCTCCAGAATAACGTTCTCAACACCCAAATCCCGGCATTTACATACACCCATTAATAAAGCCCGAAGGTCTGCCTGCGTATTCATTCCCCTGCCTAAACTAGCAGCAAACGCAAACTTCATTTTGCCATGTTCATCTCGCAGTATTCCACCGGCGCCCAACTCTCCTGGATTTTGTAAACAACTTCCATCAATGTTCAACTTGACCCAACCAGTAACTGGTTTCGGCCAATGACTCTATCCTTGCTTCTTATCTAAATCAGCAACTGTAGCAACGACAACACCTAGACATCTCTCCTTCCCAAGTGAGAACTATCCTTTATTTTTAAACCAACCCAGTTGACCAAAAATTTAACAGACCTCCATAGCACACCAATTGATTCCTTCCTTCCCTCCATTATGGCCAAACACCTCCAACACCACAACCTCCACGTTATGATACTTAGTATTAACCCAAGTAAAGTCCCAACCTTTGACGACTTCGATGTGCGTCTAAACCAGGCCTCAACCGTTCCTCTCCAAGACATGTTAACTACGTATGGAACACCCAGATTATGAGAACAAAATTTCCAAATAACCGTAGCTATCTCTCCCCCGTAAAGAACATGATTCAAATCCTCCAATGCCCCCTGTCGACAACACTCACACCTTGACACCATCGGAATCCCAATCCGCCTAATATTTCCATCCACACTAAGACTCTGTGAAAGAGCTTTCCACATTAACACTGAAATCTTCTTTGGTAATGCCGCATGCCATATCCACTTAGACCATTGAGATTCCGGAGCCACCTCATAAACAAGGCTCCATGCATTCTCTGTTGTAAAACACCCATCCGAAGTTCCCAACCAAGCCAGTTTATCATTTCCAACTCTTGTTCCCGGAACCGTTGAAACAATAAGCTCATGTTTTTCTTGCCCTACCAGATGCCTTAAAACACCCACATCCCATCGAGCTCCCTCCATATAGTCTTTCACAAGTAAATTCGGATCTACCACAACCCTCTGAAGATCACATAATGGACCAGAGTCCATCCATTTGTCTCTCCAAAAAGAAAGTTGGCCTTCCCTGACCAGCCATTTAGAATTCTTTAGCACAAACGGCACTTCACATACCACCATCTTCTAGAAACAAGTGCCCTTTGAATGAGAAATGAGAGAGATATGTTGCCCTTTCACACATTTGGACTTGAAATACCATTTACACAATGACTCGGTATTGATCAGATTCCATGCAAACTTTAAATGCAGAGACTTTTGAACATCTTGTAGCTTCCTCAATCCAACGCCTCCCTCATCAACTAGCTTACAAATGTTGTCCCATCTCACCCATTTCCTTTTAGCTTTACCATCAACTAAGCCCCAGAAGAAGGAGCTAAACAATCTATTTAGCATTGCGATAGTCGATTTCGACACTTTAGTGACAGCCATCAAATGTACCAGCATACTTGACAAAACATTTTTCAATAAAATCAGCCGAGCACCCAACAAGAGAAATTTGACTTTCCACCCTTTTATCCTTTATTGAATCCGTTGCACCAACTCATCAAAATAAACTCCCTTCATTCTCCCGGATATTATTGGCACCCCTAAGTACTTAGCTGGGAATTTTCCTTCCAAGAATCCCATTAGAGCCAACAAATCAAGCCTCCTATGAACCGAAATTCTTTTTGAAAAGAAAATTGATGACTTTGACGCATTCACATTTTGTCCCGACGATAGCTTTGATTTCTTAAACCAACTGTTTACTCCCATTGGCAAATATTACCATATCATCCGCATAGAGTAAATGGGAAATAAAAGGCCCATTTCTTGGATGCGTGAAACCAACAATCTTTACCCCACGAAACCTTGCTTAAGAAGCCGAGAAAAAACTTCCTCCACAAAAATGAACAAGTATGGAGAAAGAGGGTCCCCTTGACGTAGCCCCCTACCACTCTTAAAAAACCCTTTAGCCGTCCCATTCATAACAACCGAATACCATGGCGTAGTAACACACTGTAGGATCAATTGACAAACTTTAACCAAAAAACCAAAAGAACTTAACACATGGAATAAGAACTTCCAATCAATTTTGTCATATGCCTTAGCCATATCGACTTTCATCAATATATTCCCCCCACAAACTGGCTTATTTAAGTCATGCACCAACTCTTGAGTTAGACTTATGTTTTCAAAGATACTACGACCAAGGAGGAACGCTCCTTGTTCCAAAGAGATAATATGACTCAATACCGGAGTCAATCGAGCCACGAATATTTTAGAACAGATTTTGTACACCACAAAACAAAGGCTGATAGGTCTATATTTTTCAAAAGACGAGGGATTTAGAACTTTTGGCACTAAAACAATAAATGAAGAAGTATAGAACTTGGGCAACGGAGAACTACGAAAAAAATCACAAACCGCCTCCCTCACATCCGACTTTACCACCTCCCAGCAATGTCGATAAAACCTTGATCCAAACCCATCCGATCCTGGACTACTATCTATCGGAATAGAAAATAAAGCACTCTTTATTTCTTCCTCCGAAGGTACTCCACCTAGTATATTATTTTCCCCCTCCACCACCTCTTGCTGAATTAGACCTGATAACTCCAGAAGAGTATTTCCCAGATGTGCTTTGAGGAACTCCTCAAAATGCACCACAACAGCATCATGGATAGCTTCTAGAGAAGCCAAGATATGACCATCACTCAATTGCATCCCCCTAACCACATTAACTTTTTGAACCTTCAAAGCGTGAAAGAACCCAGCATGCACTTCCCCATGCTCCACCTAGGTAGACTTTATTTGTTGTGCCAAATGTAACTCCTCCCTTTTTAACCAAGAAGAAAGCTCAATTTTTGAAGCCAGTATATCAGCTTCCGCATCTTCCAAGAATCCATCTTGCAACCGAGCCTCCCCTTCTTCCACCTTTGCCTCCAGATGTTTTATGTGTTCCCCAATCCACCCAAATACCTTCTTATTCTAGCTCCTAAGCACCCCCTTTAGACGTTTTAACTTGCAAGCAAGACGCCATAAACCTGTGCCACCTGCACTCTCCTGCCAAGAACTAGTAATGCACCTCCAAAAGTCATCGTGAAGAGTCCACATTTGTTGGAATTTAAAGGAAGAAGGACCATATCTTTCACTCGGAGCCGACATGCCGAATAACATAGGCGCATGATCCAACGTCCTACGAAGCAAATATTTCAGTGACAAAGACAGGAATATCTCCAAGCACCTAACATTGCAAAGAGCACGATTAAGCCTAGCCCAACTTCTTGCCTCCCCCCTTGACCATTACAAAGGCCCTCTCTTGATACCATCGGTAGTTTATAAGATCTCGATGGGTTCTGAAGTCTCAACCTATTGTTTCTGCCATGCGCAAACCACGACATGTCTTCATTCGCTTGTTTACGAAGGAGGATTTTCTGAAAGCCTTTGCCAGGGATGCATGTGATATAGATGGAGTGTTTTATCGTGTCTTTCACTAGACACCTGAGTTCCATGAGGATACTGAACCTGCTAGGGTTCCTGTTTGGATTAATATGCCGGGCCTCCCTCCTAACTTCTACCACGAGTCCTTTCTCTATAACATCACTGCACCTTTGGGCAGGTTTCTTAAACGTGATAACCCTACACAGTGTGCTACTTGCACGGATGGGGCTAGGGTATGTATTGAGATGGACATATCTAGAGAGTTGTTGTTGGGAGTGTGGATTGGTACACCGAGGAAGCCGAAGTGGTTTTATCAAGAAGTTGTGTATGAAACACTCCCTGCATATTGTATGAATTGCAAGACCCAAGGCCATAACTTGAGAACGTGCAAAAAAGAGAACCAACGACGTGATCAAGCTCCTAAGAATTTGAAAGATGGAGAGAAAGTTGAGAAGGTTTGGAAACGGTAATCTTGGGACTTGGTGGTTGAGGAGGTCTGTGATGATGTAGAAAATACTATGATAGCCTAGAAGGAAGGCACCACGACTGTCTTAGAAACCCTAGTTGGGGAGGATGTTGTTCCTGCTACATTGCATGTTGATCTACCGTCTGAGTTGCACGCACCAATTGATACTCCGAAGGATCCCTTGAATGAAGTTAATGAGATGTTGCCTGATATTGATGCCTAGGGCTTGTGTGAATTGAGTGGTGCTGCGCCTTGCATGGTGATCAGTGATGAGGTTCCTTGCTTGGATGATATGGCTTTACGGGTTGCTAAAGTTTAGATGGCCTTGGAGGAGGGTGTTCCTTCAAGCCCAGTTTTGCAAAACGGTGGTGAGTTGTCTTTGAATGTGGAAGTGCCTTTGCTGCAGGTGCCTACCAAAGTGGTTCGGGTTGACAGTATGGTGGTGGATTTGTCTCGTGTACCTCCTATCATAGATCAAGGTTCAGCGCTTGAGAAGGTCCGGGTTTGTTCAGATACTGATTTTGTGGATAATTTACAGTCACTGTCTTGTGCAAAGGATAATATGTCAGACTCTAGTTTGTTGCCTGGGCTCTGTTAAGAAGAATAAGGATATTAAAATATAGGGTTCTACTGGGGTTGTAAGCAAACCTTCTCGCCTTCATTTATAACGTATTCTTACTTTTATTGAAATGTTCGTGGCTTGGGTACGTCACAGAAACGCTTAGGAAGTTGGTCACAAGGTATTGTCCTAAAATTATTGTTTTGGCTGAACCTATGTTAAATGTTTCTAGATTACATTGGTGGAGACACCGGCTTGATTTTGATGATTGTGGCTCGAATATTGAGGTTGGTGGCAAACTTTGGTTCATGTGGAAAAATGAGTTGAATCTGGTAGTTGATAGTACGAGGGAGCAACATGTTACTGTGCGCATTGTTGAAAACTTGTAACTTTTGTTTCTGACCTTTGTTTATGCTAAGTGCAACTACCAAAAGCAACATCGATTATGGAGTCAATTAAAAGGTTTTAATTGTTCTGACCCATGGTTAGTTATGGGTGATTTTAACATAATTTGGCATAATGGTCGTCCACAGTTGGCTGCTACTATGGATGATTTCAATGCATGTTTGGATAATTGTGGTCTAATTGAGATGAGCTATACTGGTAATTCATTTTCTTGGTGTAATGGGCATTAAAATCTATCTGGTAGTGGGGCTCAGCTTGATCGTGCTCTTCTAAATGTTGAAGGCATGGATGTCTTCTCAGAAGCTCAATTTCAATATCTTCATCGTACTTCATCCCATTATGCTTCGATGGTCATTAATTTGGTACGGAGTGTAGAGCCTTATGGTTACCCGTCCTTAAATTTCCACAAATGTGGACTTGGCATGAAGGTTTTATGGACCTAGTTTCTATCGTTTGGCAGGAAGAGTCCAATGGTTCAGATCTTCTTAGATTGGCTAGTAAGCTTAAAAGGCTGAAAATTGCACTGAAGGTTTGGAATAAACAAGTTTTCGGGAAGACACAATTGCATATTGCAGAGTTGGAAGCTAGTATTCAGGAGCTCAAGAACAGTTTGCAAGATGGTTATTCAACTAATTTGGAGTCGGATTTGTTGGTGTCTCAATCGGAGTTATCAGTTTGGGCGGAAAGGGAAGAGACTCGCTTGGCTCAGCAAGCGAAACAGACTTGGGTGCAAAAGGGTGAGGTGAATATTGGTTGATTGGATTGGAAATGGAAGGTGTGGTTTGTGGTATCTAGAAGACTTCTGGGGAAAAATCATGACCTTTCTTGATTAGATTCATTTCACTTTTAGACATATCTATCTAGAGTACAATGCGGTTGCTGATATTCTAGCTAAATCTAGAGCTAAGGGGAGTAATCTTACTTATTCTTCTACTTTGAAACTTCCACGGACGACAAGAGGTTTCTTAAGACTTGATAAGGGAAGTCTGACATATTTGAGAAGGAAATAAGTACTAGGTCTTTTTATTTTATTGTTAGTGTAATGTAATGTTAGTTCTGGCTCTTTGGCTTATTGTTAGTGTACTTTGCCTGCTTTGGTTTGGTTTTGTCCCAAGTATCGGATTGTTACCATGGTTTCCCTCCACCATAAGTGAAAGCTTTTAATAAAATTTGGAGGGGGTCACTTGTGGACAAAAAAAAAAAAAAAAAGGGATTTGTTTGACATTCATTGTGTATTTGCGGTTTTTTTAGAACTTAACAATTGCAGACTCGCTAACCACATGATCATTAGATAACAACTACGAAAAAAGACACCAAGAGCCGGATATGTGACCATATATAAAAGATAAAACATTCATCATCCATCTCCGAAGGCATTGCATATCTCACGAATTAACGTAGTGTTCAACCTCTTCCGAATTTGCTTCCAAGTTAACCCAGGCATGCTTTTGCATCGTTCTTATTCCTTCTAATTCCATTGTTGTTTCCTTCATGGTAGGCCACTCCTCTCCTTTTACTCCTTGGCCACTCTTGGCAAGATCCACCACTTGCTGGTTCTGTGCTGATCCTTTCCTTCCGCAACCATGTGATTTTCAAGAACTTCCAACAATCTTTTTTCTTTCGAGGAGGAAATAAAATACATAGCTAGAGTTCTATGCTAGATCCTCGGATCGATCGAATGAAGGCACCTTTTTTCCTGTAAGTATCTCCGCGAGTACCACTCCAAAACTATAGACATTACTTTTCTACGTCAACTGGTATGTCTGCAAGTATTCAAGATCCTGTAGTACTATAGTGGCTAGCTGTTTTTGATCTCTCGGAACCAATCTTGAAATTCCAAAGTCGGAGACTTTTGCAGTGAAATCATCATCGCGCAGTATGTTTGTTGACAGCTTCACATCTGTATGGAATATAGGCGTTGAGGCTGTAGAGTGCAGATACCATAGTGCCTAAGCTGTTTCTGCAGCTATCCTAATTTGATGAGTTTTCCATGATAAAGTGGATGCGTTGCTTTCTTGATGAATGTACGTGAAGAGGGTACCTTTTGGGACAAATTCGTAGACAAGCAAGGGAAATTCTTCATTTTTTTTTCTCTTCTTTTCTATTCAAGCTTGTATTAAAATTTAAAACTAAGTAGGATTACTACAAGTTTATAGGTCTATGGACTGTGATCCTCACCTAATTTATGGTTTTATATTCTAAAGAATCAGTCCATATTATGGTTTAAATTGCTTAAAATCATTATAAACCGCAAGAATTTCGTTCATTCGCCACCCAAGCTCTAGCTCCTATGATTAGTCTTTGGTATTAGCTTTGATGCTGTCTGAGATTAACAACTTTATTAATATATGGTTGGATTAGAAATTATTGGTATCTAATTAAACTTTGGCTTAGATTAGAAAATATGAATTTTGTAGGTCAGATTATTATGTTCCTAATTAATTGTTGAACTAATCACAAAATTCCTTTCGATATCGATCGCACCTATACCTCAGCTTTTGTCACTAGTCTTTATTACATACTCCATTCACCTTATGATTTTCGTAACTTTTTCCATATCACTTTATCATCATGATTACATTTTTCTCTTTATTTTATTTATAAAAATAAATTTTTAAACTAACATGAATTTAAAGTCATATCAATTTATAAATTTATTTTTATAAAATATCTTTATGATTAAAATATTTCTCTAAAATAATTATACGAAGTGATATTTCATCTTGCTTTTGAAAGACACATATATATGGATGAAATATTAATAGATCAGTAATTCAGCATCCCCGGGCTTTTGCTAGTTAATGGAGGATGAAATATTCGATCCCAATTCGAGAATTTACCCAAAGTCTACAGCAAAGCATTAACTTTTCTAGAAAGTATAAATTATTTCAACCCCAAACACTAATATTTAAGTTACAATAAATGATCTACCCATAATATTTCACAAATAAAAACTTAGAACACACATGTTGAAATTAGGACGACTCTCAAAGCGGACACCTAATTGGCCAGTAGTATTGGACTTGCTCACACGTACGTACAAAAACTCTTAGTAATGCAAAGCAGACCTTGAGAGCAAACTTAATTTGAACGTACAAAAAGATCTAGGTGGAGAAAACTTAAACATTGCATGCAAAGAGACCAAAATCTGCCATCATCCTTCGATTTGGAGGAAGATGCTTGCTGATTGAGGCTTTCAAGGACTAATGGATTATCTGCCATCATTTGTTGGTTTTAGTGCTTGATTTCCCATACTATCATTAGTGGTACTTATGGAAGAACAGCCAACGCCAACATCAATGCTTAAAGAGTGTGTGGATGCACTAAGCAAATACTTACTCTTCTGTATTGAGATTAGTTTCTTTCCTTGTTTGCTTTTCCTTTCCTCTTAGTCCATCCAGCATCACTGCCACCTCCTTCATAGTAGGCCTATCATCTCCTTCACACATTTCAAGGCTTGAAGCGTTTTGTGATATTTTTACTGCCTCCAACTCCATTGGACTTCTTTCATCGTAGGTCGTTTCTTTCCAACCAAGTTCAGGCACCTTTTTGCAAGGTTTGCGACTCTAATAAGCTCTTCTTCCGTAGCTTCCTTCAGAATTCGTTTATCAAGAATATCAAACAAATTGTTTTCTTCCATCGAGTAAATAAAATACGTGGCTAAACTTCTGGCTTCTGGTGCCCTTGTCAAAGAGATAGCTTTTTCTCCGGTTAAAAGCTCAAAAAGGACAACACCAAAACTATAAACATCGCTCTTATCTGTAAATTGACTTGATTGAAAATACTCCGGATCCAAGTATCCAAAAGTTCCATGCACTAGGGTAGTCAAGTGAGTTTGATCAATAGCAACGGATCTTGAAGTCCCAAAATCTGCTACTTTTGCTCTGTATTTATCATCTAAGAGAATGTTCGTTGACTTAATGTCTCGATGGTAAATGGGTAATGACGCTGCTGAGTGTAAATAGTAGAGAGCTCCTGCAATTTCTTTGGCAATTCGTAAGCGCATATCCCATGTTGGTGGAAACTCCTCGTTTTGATCACTTAGATATTTTGAGAGAGTTCCATTAGGAACAAATTCATATACTAGTAAAGGCACTTCTGTCTCCAAGCAACAACCTAGTAGCTTAACAATGTTCCTATGATTAATTCGTGAGAGAACGACAACTTCATTAATGAATTCTTGAAGCTTTCCTTCATCAGTTATCTTTGACTTTTTCACAGCAACAATTCTTCCATCGTCTAACATACCTTTGTAAACAGTGCCTTGTCCTCCTTGACCGAGTATTCTATTAACATTAAAATGGTCAGTGGCTTTCTCCAAGTCCTTTGAATTATATACTTTCGTGTTCTCAACATTCAATTCACTTTGAGATATTTGCTGTTGTAACAACAGTCCACCATTTCGTTTAAAGAACTGCTGCCTACGTGCAATCCTTTTCTTCTTCACCACTTTGTATGACCCCCATCCACCAATAAGTAGAAATAATACTCCAAAGCCTGTAAGAGAACCTGCTTAACTCAAAAAATTAATAGGAAAACGATTACGCCAGCTTGTAGTTGGAATATTAATTTATATATATTATTAATAGGTTTTATACTAAAATTGTTAATGGAGAGAAATGTTCTCTAAATGCTAGCTACAAATGAATTATGAGCCTCAAACCATCGTGCAATATAATTCACAATCATCTACACATTCCAAAAACATATTTAACCAACACCTCCCATTACAGTAAACTTTGTATGCTTACCAACGGCAGTGTTCACTAGTCCGATGTTCAAAGTGCACGATTCACCATCTTTTCTTCCGTCCCCACTGTGCCACTCGGGGCAAGAACACGTATAATTCCCTTCTGTGTTAATGCATCTCTTTGGTAATGTGCAATTATTGAGATTTGGGTTTAGGCACTCATTAACATCTGCAGATTGAACAGTTTGACATGGAATTAAGCCAGTTCAAGAAAACGAAACCGAAAACATGCTATCAAAATGAAAAGTTTTGCCATTAAGATTTTGATTTTGAGAAGCTTCTTAGAAGTGGTTAGTACAAACCTTTGCAACCAAGTGAGAGGTAGGGATTGCCATCGTAACCCTTCTTGCACTGACAACAGTATCCATAGCCATTTTCAGGATCATAACATGTGCTGTTCCCTCCACATATATAATCAGTCTTGTGCTCAGCATACTTACACCTTTCATTACCGATCGTCCAATCAAATACCATCGGAATGGTTCTATTATTTTGAAGACTGGAAAGATAAATGGAGGAGAAACTGAACAGTTGTTTCTTAACAACGAAAGCGTAGCCGCAGGGATTGAAGTTCAATACTTTTGTGTGATTATAGAAGCTATGTACTTGCAAAGTCATATTGCTCACTCTTTCCAGGATCTCTACCTGGCAACAACCAATTCCAGAGCAAGTCCCATTCAAAACATTGCTTTGATTCTGGCAAATGGACATGCAGCCCATGGAGAAGTTTCCATTGTTCTGGTTACCTGTAAGGTACGCAGATGTATCGCAGCCAACAGCAACGAACTCATTTTGGGTGTTAGAAATGGTAAAAGATTTGGAGACGATTCTCAGACCAGTGAACTGGAAGTTTGTCAAGAGCCCCTTCCCGTTGTTACAGACCTTCACAGTGTTCATGAAGATGTCAATCTGGCCTTGGATGGAAATCTGTTGGACAAAGTAGCCACGCTTCTGAGGTTGGAGTCGTCCGCCCGATGATTTGGTGCAATTGACAAAAAACCTTTTATTTAGGTAGCAACCTTTAGCCATACCAAATGGATATGGAATTTCAACGTCTCCACACCAGTTGGGGCAGTTAGGGAGGGCTGATCCATTAGCTGCTGCTGCTAGTAGTGCTACAGTACTTGCCATTCCAGATAATATTAAGCCTACCCATATGACTTGCATAAGCAGCTTATTATAACCACCCATAATCGCCTCCACTACTACAATATCTCAATTACCAAAAAACACAGAGGGAGAGATAGAAATGAACTAATTGCGTCGTGGGTTTGAAAATGCTCTTCATTCACTCTCTTTGAGCCATCAGATTAAGAAATTTCTTTATATATAGTACAATATCTCAATTGCCAAAAAAAAAAAAAAAACAGAGTGAGAGATAGAAATGAACAAATTGCGTCATGTTCAGATATATGTTTATATCTTCAAGTTGGATGAATGAAAACAAGTCATGTTGTCATTGAGAAGGACATGAATATGAAAGTAGTGGTGATCATTGAGATGACATGAATAAATAAAAGTAGTCAACTGCCTATTAAAGTCGTGTTTGTAATTTGTCTTGTAATTCCCCTGCTTATGACCATTCAAAATATTTCTATAAGAATAATCAACTAGAAGGAACCACTCAAATGCAATTTCTATTATATATTCATTATGTAAAATAATGCTATAAACCACACTTTCTTCTCATTATGTAAAATGCCACACTTTTATCATCGATCTTTTATTTTTTTAGAGAGAAAATATAAAAATTAGTGAGCAATGTCATCTTATTACAGTGGGATGAAAATGAGATGTGAGCTTGTGTGATGTATAGATTTTGTTAAAATACAATCCATAGAGCAAGATAGTTAGTTAGGCCCATAGCAGTTAGAACTTGTGGAGTTTCCCAGAAATTCAAGTTCTAAAATGGGTTAGTCCAACTATTGGAACGGTCAAACTTCATATTAATGGGAATTGTTTTGAAATTTTGGAATTATTTGGAGGAGGTGGGGTCCTTAAAGATGCTGAAGGAAAATTTGTGGTTGGTTTTTCCTCACATTATGGTAAAAAGAAAAGGAAAAGGTTACCCAAGTAAAGGGTAAGTACGGATTAGGTTGAGTACGTACGTAGCTGACTTTGGAAATTAAAATTTAAAACAGGCACTCTTTTCTCTCTTACTTTGTTACGATTTAATACTTCAATTTTTAAATTAATTACTTCATCTCACTCATTTCCAAAATAAAGTATAAATGAAAGAAGATACATGCAGGCGGAATTAGGATTTGGTACCGGGGGCAATTAGCAAAGTGTGTTGTATATAGAGATAAATAGTAACTGACATTTAAGATAGTAAAGTGTGTCACCGATATTTAACATTAATCATATAAGATAGTTATATAAAAATAAACTAAATTATTAAAGCCATCAATCTGAACCTCTCACTTGAGCTACATCGGACTCAAGTGAACAATAAAAATTACGATAGAAATAGTTACATGAGATTTGTTGAAACAAACGATAAAAATTAACTATGTTATTTTATCTTTGCGTTCACTCCTCATTGTTAATTTTATGGTAGTGTGTATGTGTGTGTACTTACTAACAAAACTAATCCAAATTAATAAGTTAGCTTGCTAGCGGAAGACTTGAAAAGAAAAGTATAAGTAAATAAGAAAAATGAAGTTGTAAATTTATCGAATAACTTATAAAAAGAGACTAAGATATTTTCTTACCCCTTGTGAGATGTGAAGAAAAATGAGAATGTGAGATTTTATTAGTGACAAAAAATAGGTATTAGTATGAAAATTTTGTTGAAAAATTAAAAGAAACCTAGACACACTCCATCAAGATTAAAAATTGTGAATAGTAGTAAAAATAGTTAGTGAATTGTAGTAAAATAGTTTAAGTTACGATGTTTTATTAAATTTTGGAAAATGAGAGAGAAAATGTTAAATAAAATTATTATAAAGTTAAAATATTGTTAAAATATAATTTTTTAATATTATTATTATTTTGAAATTTGAAAAAGTTGAATTATTTTCTTTGTTTTGTTTGGACAATGAGGAAATTCGTAATAATTATGTATTGATCAAATCAAAATGTTAAATATTTAAAATTGAGAAGTGCTTGTGTTTTTAGTGATGTTTGGGAAGGTAATTATGAAAAAATTGAGATGAAATGAGATAATTTATATTTTAAAATGAAATCTTAATCACAATAAATTCATTTTAAACCACAAATAAAAAATAGATAAATAAATTCATTTTGCACCATTTCTTTCATTCACATTTCACAATGAAGATCAGTTGCATCTTTCTCAATATATCAAAGAGCTAGAAGGTATCTTGTTCATCCTTTCAGCCCTTGTATATCTTTATTATATTTTTGGTCTTCCAACTATTTATCTTTAACTTTCTAGGAAGAGAAATGTTTGGCCATGTTATAAGAAATTTACTCAATTATGTAAGTTTCGTCTGCACAGAGATCCAACATATCGCGCTAAACCATGATATCATTGTTTAAGTACAAGATCTTTGTTTAAATCTAGACTCTTTCAATTATAAAATATCAATTTAACATGTCAATTTGTAAGAACTGTTTGCTAATTGCTGCATATGGAACTTACTCTTTTCTCTGTGTTTTCAAATAACATAATTATTGAGTCCAAGGGATGGCGTAATAGTTTTGGAGCGAGCCATATAAACCAGACGTCTTGGGTTTGAAAATGCTCTGCATTTACTCTCTTTGAGCCATCGGACTAAGAAATTTCTTTATCCATCATAAGATTAGCTGGGAATATTATCTTTTCTCAATATCTCAATTACCAAAAAACACAGATGGGAGATAGAAATGAACGAATTGCGTCGTGTTCAGATATATGTTTATATCTTCAAGTTAGATGAATAAAATAACTCATGTTGTCATTGAGAAGGACATGAAGAAGAAAGTAGTGGTGATCATTGAGAAGGACACGAATAAATAAAAGTAGTCATATGTGGCCTGCATATATATGACGTGTAGTAAGAAGATTTCATTTACATACTTTTCAAACCTGTCAATTGCATTTACATACTTTTCAAACGTTTTGTAAGAAGATTTCATTTACATACTTTTCAAACCTGTCATTTGCACTGCATATATATAGAAATGTTTTGAATAGTCTCAAAAATAATTTCACATGTCAACTACTGCCTTTTAAAGTCGCGTTTTGTAATTTGTCTAGTAATTCCCCTTCTTGAGAATATTCAAAACATTTCTGTTAGAATAATCAACTAGAAGGGACCATTCAAATGCAATTTCTATTATATATTGATTTCGGCAAAACCAGTACATTTTTTTTTTTTAAATGTGACACTTTTATCATGGATCTTTGAATGATCTATTATTTTTTTTAGAGAGAGAATTTAAAAATTAGTGAGCATTGTCATCTTATCATAGTGGGATGAAAGTGAAATGTGAGCATGACGTATAAATTTTTTTTTATAATATAATCTATATAGCAATATAATTAATTAGGCCTATAGTAGTTAGAACTGGTCGAGTTTCCCGGAAATTCAAGTTCTAAAATGGGCTAGTCCAACTATTGAAACGGTCAAACTTAATAGTAATGGCCGGAATTGTTTTGGAATTTCGGAATTATTTGGAGGAGGTGGGATCATTAAAGATGCTGAAGGAAAATTTGTGGTTGGTTTTTCCTCACATTATGTAAAAAGAAAGGAAAAAGATTATGAAAGAGCTTTATGTTGAGTACGCACTTGGCTGACTTTGGAAATTAAAATTTAAAACAGATAGCTGGCCTTTTCTCTATTACTTTGTTATGATTCAATACTTCAATTTTTTTAATTAATTATTTCATGTCACTTATTTCCAAAATAAATGGCGTAGCGGAAGACGTTCAGGACTAACAAACAGAGGAAAAAAGTTTATGGAAAACAGGGAACATCGGAAGAACTATGTCTTCCGAAAGTTGACTCGGAATTGCAGAAAAATAACACTGTGCCTTCTTATTTCCAACTTTCATCATAATCCTCCGTTCCAACAATTAATTATTTGAATTTGGTTAAAATCCCATAAATGCTGAGTAACAACGCAAAACCCACAACATTCTAAATAGAAAGAGACCCAAGAAAAGTGAAGATGCTAGGTAATCGAGCATAAACAAACTTCTAATTAACAAGTATACGAATAACAATACGTTATTAATAAAATTAGAGTACGTTCACGATCTTCTTTAAAATAAAATTTGAATAACGACATTAAAGCTCTCAGAGTTTGCAATATTGTTGTTCAAAATAAACTAGGGTTCATTTTCCTCATGGTGAAGAAAAAGTTCTCGAGTTTCATTTTCCTTCATGAAACTAAAGTGTAGAAGGACTAAGGTTGAAAAAATTAGAAAGTTGTTGGGTTTCAAGTATAGTTTTGTGGTGGACAGTAAAAGACTCCGTGGGAATCTTGCTTTTATGTGGAAGGATGATATAAATACTAGACTAGATTAATCTTACACCCAAAACCATATTTCTTTAATAGTTCATCACTTTAGTAAAGGGAAGGATTGGGTATTGACAGGGTTCTATAGAATCCACTGGTTTCTAAGGTTGTGTTTGGGTAGTGAGGAGAGTTGAAAAGAGTTGTAAATAGTTATGAGTAAAGATTAAATAGTTTTGTGAGTCTCATTGATATGAGTTTGCGATGCTTAGATGTATGAACTATGAAGTATGTTGAGTTGTTAACTTTTGAATAGGAAGTTGAAAAATGTGTGGGTCCCATTGATGATTGATTTTATTAGTAATGATGGTGAAATAATGATTTTATTTATATGTTGTAGTGATAAACACAATTATTATGAGAAATGATTCCCAACACCTTTAAAAATGAATTTTGCACAAGATTGTTTTAGAGAAATTTATTTAAATCAAAATTGGTAAAAATATTAAATTGCTGGCAATTACAATATTATCCTCATGCCCCCATTTTGTTCCAAACTTTGGCTATATATTATGATGACAACCCACAGGTGAGTTAATTCACTTTTTTTTTTCACTCCGAAACTTATTTAATTCAAAATTTCAAAATTATAATAAATATTTTCAATTATAAAAAAAACAGGCTTACTCATTTAAAATTCTTCGAGGACAGAAATTATTTAATTCCAAACTTGTAAAAAAAATCATTTTTATCAATTATGAAGACGACATTCTTATGCTCCTCCTATTATCAATTTTTTTTACTGTGAGTGTGCTCATAAAAGCCAATATTCGATCTTCTACATATATTTCTATTAATGTTTTAAATACCGTACCGGATGTTGTACCAGTGAAAGCACTGGAACGAAATATTTCGATACCGGTACCGTTTCGTATACCGTTTCGGGATAGTCGATATATGAATAAATTATATATAAATACATAGATATTTAAATTATAAATAGTCTAGTCAGAATTGGGAGTCAAAAAATGAGCTTGTAGTTTGAAAAAATGAAAAAAAAAAAAGGCCGAAATATCGGCTGGTACACAGGCCAGTATAGGCCGAAATATCGGCTGATACACAGGCCAGTATAGGCCGAAATATCGGCCGGTATAGCCGTACCGGCAGGCCGATATTTTTACCGGTACGAAACATGTGATGTACCTGTACCGGACCGGTGGCCGATATAGAAAATACCAGCCGTACCGGGTACGAGATTGAAAACACTGATTTCTACCAAACTTCAACATTAGGTGCATTTCTTATTTAACAGGTTTGGTAATAAAAAATATTTATATTTAACGACATAAAGCCTCCAATTTCCAAAACATGTTCCACGCATACAACAATGGTCATACAATACCATGGAAAATATTAAAAGTATCAATTCGCAGTCATATGTGCCCACATAGGTAGTGCGATAGACTCCCTGGTTGTAGCCATGACTTGTGCTGACGCAAATGACATACTAGGAACAAGCAACAGATGAGCCGGGTTATCTTCAGTTGTCTGTCCATCATCACAATCTGGATTGGTAAAACCACAGGGTATCTCTACATCAGGTGTAATCATGCGAATAATGTTATGTATGATACAACATGCAACAATAATAATATATTGTTGCCTTGTTGGCCTGTATGGATTCATTGATTGCAAAATTCGAAACCATTTTTTTAACATACTGAAAGTGCGCTCAATAATATTTCGGAAGGAAAAATGCCAATAATTGAAATAATCTTGATATCCAGGGAATGAACAATGTTGTGACGTTTAGACCTATGATACTCCACCATGGGATATGGGAGCATAAATCTCTCAGTGCATGGAAAGACGGAATCTACTAAATAATAATAACCTAAAAAATATTAAAAAACATTAATAATGTTTGCTTCAAACATTATGCAATACCGCTCATCCGAAAATTAATTAATATATAATACTTATCCTTAGGTGGCCATGGAAAATAGATCCCTAGACAATTCAACACATCCATAAATATACAAGTATCATGATCAGTGCCCTCCCACCCAACATATATGAACGTGAATTTCATATCAAAATCACTAGCTGCCAGCACGTTTTGGCTAACTCAGTGATTTTGAGATAAATACGTGTTAGTTGTCTCGATGGGCGCCCATGTGTCGATATAAGTCTCGTCAATTGCACCATAACATTTCTGCAATCATATAATAAAATTGTGAGTTCTCTAATTTTTAATAAATCGGACCAACCACACTATGAAAGTGTCAACCACATATCGTTTTCCTTAACCTAGAGTAAGAAATGCTTAC
The DNA here is from genome assembly GCA_029856935.1 of Cyclocarya paliurus. Lineage (NCBI taxonomy): Eukaryota > Viridiplantae > Streptophyta > Magnoliopsida > Fagales > Juglandaceae > Cyclocarya > Cyclocarya paliurus. The sequence continues at coordinate 6,019,274 of CM056947.1, forward strand.
CACGAACCATAAATAATGCCTGGGATTGCTTTCAATATAAGGCTCCACCCCATCAACATGTGTAGGTGCAATCACCTGAGGAGTAAGGCGACATAGTGGCCGCATCACTATGCAGACATGCTGATTAACGGTTTCACTCGAATGTTGAAATCGGTCGCCTGTCATTCGTTGATCTTGCCTATGTCCAACGGTGTATGCAAACATTGCAATGACTTCCTCCATGGAAACCTCTCTTGTCAATTCTAGAACAATATATGCGTGTAACGTATTGCATAGTGCCTGGAATGCATATACTTCCATCCGGAACATGTTATAACAATTATTTCGATGTCCATTAAGGATTGTGACTCTATTGTAACATCCCAGATTTTAGTATATTTTAATGAATGATTTATTTAATTTATTTAGTGATTGATTATCTTGTTTTAAAATTTTGTGAGTTTTTAAATATTATTTTATAATATTTTAAATTGTGAAAATTTATTTTTATAGTGTTTTCTTTTTTGTCATTTGCGGTTTTACTTTTAAAATGATCGTTAAATTTAAATTGGTTCATTTATGGGTTTTAAAATAATTATTGTTTTATTTAAATCTTTCACTGCATTTGATTATTTTTATTTAGTTTTCAGTTTTAAAAATCCTCTTCGTTAAAAATCCTTTTTTTTTTCTTTTTCTTTTTTTTTCTTTCTTCTCCTTCGGTTTCCTCTCCCAGCCCGATTTTCTCTCTCTCTCCTCACCCACGCCGTCCGTTCCTCAGCCCGTTGGTACCGCCTCCGGCCGACACCGCCAGTACCACCGGCTTCCCCAGCTACTGGCGAGTCACCCCACCAAAACTCAGGCCGGCTAACGCCGCCATGAGCCGTGCGAAGCCGTGAGCTTCACTTCGTCGTTCCGCTGCCATCCGGCCACCATTGGCCACTAGCAAACTTTTAGACCCAAACCCGGCCCCGATTCGTCGCCAGAGCCGCCCCTTTGAGCATCACTTCCGTTTTGCACTATCCGGCCTTAAAACACCTATTTTTGCCGCCACCCACGGCCAAAAGCCACCACCACTAACTTTACCACATCCCATAGGCCCTACCCTACCGTTTCCAAGTTTTCATTTGACCCCGTGTGAAATTTGGATTTCACTGTGTTTTGGTCAGTGTTTTTACACTGCAAAATTTACTGTTTGGTGATTCTCAGTGCTTCGGATCCTCCTAAAAATATTTTTAAAGTGCTGTAAATATTTCCTAAATAATTTTTTGAAATTTAAATATATTTTTGTAATATTTATTTATACTGTATTCTGGTTGGTCCGGACTGAGTCTGAGGAGTTTGGGGGTAGATGGATTGAGAATGGAGTAACTGCTATGTTGATTGTTGTGATTGGATTGGTGTTGATTATTGATTATATTGAGATTTGGAACTGGTTATTGGGTATTATGATTGTGATTTGGTTCACTGCATATTGCACGCATGTCATATTTGTAAATTGAAAACGGGGTTTTCGTGTATTGTATTCATGATCATGTGGCTATTTTGAAAACTGAGTTTTCATATGTTGACTGGATTTGTGGGTGCATGTGTATCACGACCCTAAGCCGAGATGAGGCATTATCTCGGTGGAGCTCCTCTGGTCACTCGGGAGCGGAATATACTGAGTAACGTCCCATGGGTTGTAGCCGGGCGACAACGGGAGTGAACGTGTTACGTGCCGACTCCGTAGCCCTTCTGCTGACAGGGGCTAGAGGATGACCTGGCCACGAATGCACCGAGTGCGGAACTGGGCATCGCTCGTAAAGTAACCAAGACGTGCGGATGGTCCATAGGAGAGACCATGGTGCATATGGTTTAATTGGATTAATTGGAAAAATGGTTGTTTTCTGGGAAAATAGCGTGAGTATGTTTTTACGTATCATTTTCTGGGAAAATGATTGATATTGATTTTTGGGCCATTTTCTGAGAAAATGGTGGAAATGTTTTTATTGGAAATATTTTTGGGCCAAAAGAGATTTTTGGCGTGTGTTGCATTTATTGCATATTGCATCATATGCATGCATGGTTAGTTACCTAAATATGTTTTTATTTCAGGATTGGTTAAGTTATAACTTACCTGTGGTATCATTTAATGGTACTGCAGATTATGCTGATGTTGATGCAGATGCTGAGCCTGAGGATTTGGCTCTGCCTGAAGAGTGATCTGGGATCACTCATGCTATGCCTTTATTTTTTTCAGCTTTGTATTATATTTTATGGGACTTTGGCTTTTGTTTTAAGATATTTGTATTTGGATATTTGTATTAAACTAAAACTCTGGTACTTAGTGACTTACTTTTTATTACCCGCTGTGTATTTATTTGTGCACTATTTATTTGTTGCACACACTTGACACTTGTCATTGGAATGCGTGACCAAGTTGTCATCATCCTGACGTCACGATTCCCGAGGCTTTTTGTATATGGGAGTCGGGGCGTCACAGGTGGTATCAGAGCAGTTCGGCTCTGGGTAAAACCACATATCCCATAGGTGCAGTACCAGAAAGTTTTAAAGTTGTGATTTGAAATTGTTTGTTTAAAATATGTTATTTTTATTGGTTTCATTTATTTTATTGTTTATCATTTTATTTTAGTTGTTTTATATTATGGTCGGTTATTTTATTGGTTTTAATTATTTATTGTGTACTTCTTCATTGTTTTATTCATTTTGTCGTATGTTATTTTATTTATGGAATTTTATTTTATTTGAGAGATTTTTGTTTTGTGTTGGTTTTATTTTGTTTGAGGTATTAGCCTTCAATCGTTTTAATTTATTGTATGTTGTTATACTTGGTTGATTTTATTCTATTTTATTTCATGGCATTTTGTTGTATTTTAATTTATTCTGCTATAATTATATTTTAATCGGTTTGAGTTAAAAAGGGGGTTAAGGGTTACGCTATGGCAGGAAGATGGTACGACCGTGAATGTCATTGTTAGGCTTGAACATTTAGTGTAGTAGGCCTGAATTCTTAGCAATTGGTTTGTTTTGATACCGAGACTCGAAGGGAACAACGTGGTCTAGGTGAACTCTATGGAGTAGGAACTCAAGTCGCAACTGAGGTGGGAATAACTTTAGTTCGCTTAGGATACTTAAGGTCTTAAGTACCGTAGAATTATGTGTTGAGCCTATGGAGTGAGAGGTTGTAAGTTCAACGAACCTTAAGGATAGATTTATGAGAAGTTATCTATGGTTTGGGGCCCTATAGTTTTTAGGAAATAAGTTTATGGGATTGAAGGTGGTAGGTTCAACAAGCAATTGAGGGACTAATTAAATTAGAAGTTTTAAATTTTGTCGATTTGGTTAAGTACTTTTTATCATTTGTGGTTTTAGAATTTTGCAAGTTTTATAAGGTGAGTGTTTTAGATTTAAAGTCATCGATATTGAGGATTTTGAAAAAATGATTCTTATCTGGTTTAAGGTTTTAGAATTGCAGATTTGAAGGACTGATTTAGAGGATTTTTGGTTTCGGCTAAGGGTGCATGAGATCAATTCGTAGTAGTAGTGAATGTGTATGGATTTTGGAGAGTACATGTTCTAATTGCATTTTTGTTGGAAGAAGTGGTTTTAGTAGGTGTTAAAGAGGAGATGACATGACAGTAGTAGGTTCAAGAGACCTTGGCCTTGAGTTTTTGAGGAGTTGATTGAAGTGTACAATCGAAGTGGGTTACTCAATGAAATGATGATTGGCAATATTTGTTGTGATTACTTTCAAGAATTAATTATGACTTGAGGTCACATAGGAATTTAAAATTTTGAGACTATGCTTTCCTCTAGAAATGGAGCGTCAAGTTGGGTGAGTTAAGGATATTGTTATTTAATTTGAAGAGAGTTTGATGGGTTTCCATGTATGGTGTATGATAAAATCTTGGAAGTTGAAGCTTAGGCATCAACGGTGGATAGTATAATCAAGTATGGGAGTTAATAAAGCATTAGGATCCTTGGATGTTGTGCAATAGTTTTGGTGGATTAAAGGGTTGAGCAGTATGACTTTCCTTGAGGTTTAATAGTGATGTGCTATTGAATGAGCTAGTTGTGCTAGTACTAGTTTTTGAGAGTAGAAGTAGGTGGGCGAGTTACCAAGAAGGTTTCGACGATGTTTTGGTGATGTCAAGGGTAGTTCTTGATGAGTTAGTCACCGCTAGATTAGATGATTTTAGAATTTAGTTGATAAACTTTTGGGTTTAGGTTGTTGGGTAAAAGTTTATAGGTGCTCTTATTGGTTGACTGGATTGGATTTGAGCCTTTTAAGGTAAGTTCCTTATCTTAAGATGAGCGGGTGTATTTTGGGATGATGTTACTGGTTTCCAATTGGGGATACTGAGGTTGATTGATATTGATTTTGTTTAAAGCAACGAGAGTTAATTTTGGAATATGTGTGATAATTCATGATTTTGGAAGAGGGTATTTTTCTACCGATTGTGGTAAGAGTTTCTTGACTAGTAGGTATGGAGCTACCTTGTACTCAATGGTATTATTTTATGAGGACATAAATTTTCGGTATGTGGTGATTATCAGAGTGCGCAGCAAGAGCATGATACTTTGGTTGTAATTAGGAGTTTAAAATTTTGTATTGATTTGGAGGAATTAGTGGTGACTAGAAATTTTGATAAGATACGGTATAACTATCAATTTTGTTATTGATGGTCAACTTTGGAAGTGGCCATTAGGTTACCAAAGTGTAGTATAAAATGAAAGTTTGGAAGTTATACCATAGGAATCGATTGAGGTTAGTGCAGATTATCGAAAGAAGCTTTTAATCATTGGGATTCCTTGAATGTTGTATTAAGTTTTGTGGATATGGAGATCTTAGATTACCTGGCCGCTCTAGGACTAAGAGACGAGATGTTCCATTGGGAGATTAGTGCGAGTATGATGGAATCGCCTATGGGAGTAGACTTGGAAAAGTATTACTCATGCTTGTTTGGAAGTTTTGATGGTATGTTTTCTCAAGCATGTTCTGAGTTGTATCTTGAATCCTGCTTTGGCGCTAATGTTTGACCTTGCTAATTTCAAGGACAAAATTTTATTTAAGGGGGGGAGAATGTAACATCCCGGATTTTAGTGTATTTTAATGAAGAATTTATTTAATTTATTTAGTGATTGATTATCTTGTTTTAAAATTTTGGGAGTTTTTAAATATTATTTTATAATATTTTAAATTGTGAAAATTTATTTTTATGGTGTTTTCTTTTTGTCATTTACTGTTTTACTTTTAAAATGATCTTTAAATTTAAATTGGTTCATTTATGGGTTTTAAAATAATTATTGTTTTATTTAAATCTTTCACTGCGTTTGATTATTTTTATTTAGCTTTCAGTTTTAAAAATCCTCTTCGTTGGATTTTTCGGGACCCAAGATGAAGTCTGGATCTCTTTTTTTTTTTTTTCCCTTCTCTTTTTCTTTTTCTCTTTTTTCTTTTTTTTCCTTTTCTTTCTTCTCCTTCGGTTTCCTCTCCCAGCCCGATTTTCTCTCTCTCTCCTCACCCATGCCATTCGTTCCTCAGCCCGTTGGTACCGCCTCCGGCCATCCGTGGTCGACACCGCCGGCACCACCGGCTTCCCCAGCTGCCGTCGAGTCACCCCACCAAAACTCAGGTCGGCTAACGCCGCCGTGAGCCGTGCGAAGCCGTGAGCTTTACTTCGCCGTTCCGCTGCCGTCCAGCCACCATTGGCCACCATTTCTTCACCACCTCTTCACCGGCCCACTAGCAAACTTTTAGACCTAAACCCAGCCTCGATCCGTCGCCGGAGCCGCCCCTTCGAGCATCACTTCCGTTTTGCACTATCCGGCCTTAAAACACCTATTTTCGCCTCCACCCACGGCTAAAAGCCACCACCACTAGCTTCACCACATCCCATAAGCCCTACCCTACAGCTCCCAAGTTTTCATTTGACCCCGTGTGAAATTTAGATTTCACTGTGTTTCCATCTGTGTTTTTACACTGCAAAATTTGCTGTTTTGGTGATTCTCAGTGCTTCAGATCCTCCTAAAAATATTTTTAAAACGCTGTAAGTATTTTCTAAACAATCTTTTGAGATTTAAATATATTTTTACAATATTTATTTATACTGTATTCTGGTTGGTCCAGACTGAATCCGAGGAGTTCGGGGGTGGTTGAATTGAGAACGGAGTAACTGCTGTGTTGATTGTTGTGATTGGATTGGTGTTGATTATTGATTATATTGAGATTTGGAACTAGTTATTGGGTATTATGATTGTGATTTGGTTAAATGCATATTGCACGCATGTTATGTTTGTAAATTGAAAACGGAGTTTTCGTGTATTGCATTCATGATCATGTGACTATTTTGAAAACTGAGTTTTCATGTGTTGATTGGATTTGTGGGTACGTGTGTATCACGACCCCAAGCCGAGATGGGGCATTATCTCGGTGGAGCTCCTCTGGTCACTCGGGAGCGAAATATACTGAGTGACATCCCCTGAGTTGTCGCCGGGCGACAACGGGAGCGGACGTGCTACATGCCGACTCCGTGGCCCTTCTGCTAGCGGGGGCTAGAGGATGACCTGGCCACGAACGCACCGGGTGCGGAATTGGGCATCGCTCGTAAAGTAGCCAGGACATGCGGATGGTCCATAGGGGAGACCATGGTGCATATAGTTTAATTAGATTAATTGAAAAAATGGCTGTTTTCTGAAAAAATAGCGTGAGTATATTTTTGTGTATTATTTTCTGGGAAAATTATGGATATTGATTTTTGGGCCATTTTTTGGGAAAATGGTGGAAATGTTTTTATTGGAAATATTTTTGGGTCAAAAGAGATTTTTGGCGTGTGTTGCATTTATTGCATATTGCATCATATGCATGCATGGTTAGTTGCCTAAATATGTTTTTATTTCAGGATTGGTTAGGTTATAACTTACCTGTGGTACCATTTAATGGTATTGCAGATTATGCTGATATTGATGCGGATGCTGAGTCTGAGGATTTGGCTCTACCGGAGGAGTGATCTGGAATCACTCGTGCTATACCTTTATTTTTTTTCAGCTTTGTATTATATTTTATGGGACTTTGGCTTTTGTTTTAAGAGATTTGTATTTGGATATTTGTATTAAACTAAAACTCTGGTACTTAGTGACTACTTTTTATTATCCGCTGTGTATTTATTTGTGCACTGTTTATTTGTTGCACACACTTGACACTTGTCGTTGGGATGCGAGACCAGATTGTCATTATCCTGACGTCACGATTCTCAAGACTTTTTGTACATAGGAGTCAGGGCGTCACATCTATAGTCTCATCTGCGTTAGTCGATGTTATGCTGCGGCAATTGCTCAACCACTAGCTCCATAGATTCCTCCTCTTCTATGGCGGCCATAAGAATGGCTATGTGATCCCACATTGAGAGATCACACCTCCTCCAATCCTGGTATTCATCCAGAAAAATATTTCTAAGAATAATCAGCTAGAAGTGACCATTCAAATGCAATTTCTATTATATATTTATTTTGGCAAAATCAGTACATTTTTTTTTTAAAATGTGACACTTTTATCATGGATCTTTGAATGATCTTTTTTTTTTCCTTTTATCACGTATATATATATATATATATAATATAATATAATCTATACAGCAATATAATTAATTAGGCCTATAGTAGTTAGAACTAAGGGTGAGCATCGGGTGGTCTGGACCGAGAAAATTGGATCGGACCGGACTGGGTCCGGTCCGGTCCGGTCCAATTTTTTTTTTAATTCGGTCTGGTCCACGGTCCGGAAGTTTCTCGGACCGGACCGAATGTAATTTCTATATATTTTTTTTATATTTTTTTATATATAATTAATTATCTATATAATTATACTATATTATAATTAAGTATAGACTATAGACTATAGTTATACTTATACAATTATACAATTATACTTATACTAATATTACTAATATATAGCTATACTATATTACTAATAGTCTAATACTTTATATTAATACTATTATATATTTATATAGTTATACTAATGGTTATATTAATTGTTATATTAGTTTAGTTATACTATATTATAGTGATTTATTATAACTATATTATATATTAGTATAAGTTATAATGATTTAGTATAGTTATAAGTATAGACTATAGACTATAGTTATACTTATATAATTATACTTATACTAATATTACTAACAAATAGCTATAGCCTATACTATATTACTAATAGTCTAATACTTTATACTAATACTATTATATAGTTATACTAATAGTTATATTAGTTTAGTTATACTATATTGTAGTGATTTATTATAACTATATTATATATTAGTATAAGTTATAATGATTTAGTATAGTTATAACTGTTAACTATAGACTATAGTTATACTTATACAATTATATTTATACTAATATTATTAATATATAGCTATAGCCTATACTATATTACTAATAGTCTAATACTTTATACTAATACTATTATATAGTTACACTAATAGTTATATTAGTTTAGTTATACTATATTATAGTGATTTATTATAACTATATTATATATTAGTATAAGTTATAATGATTTAGTATAAGTTATAACTATTAACTATAGACTATAGTTATACTTATACAATTATACTTATACTAATATTACTAATATATAGCTATAGCCTATACTATATTACTAATAGTCTAATACTTTATACTAATACTATTATATAATTATACTAATCACGATTCATAATAACTAATCACTATAAGTCTATAACTATTTATATTTAGTATCAATGTATTAATATTTTTTTTAATGTATTACTAATACTATTAAGTATTAAGAGTTATAGTATAAATTATAATATATGTATAATTTATAAATTTATAATAGTATGTAAAATTAAATATTTTATGCTTATTTATAAATTATAATAGTATGTTAAGTATGTATCTTTTTCAATTATGGATGTAATATGTATGGATAATTAAATTATTTATACTTATTGTTTCATATACAAAATGTTAAAAGTTGTATATGGCTCATTATATATTAACATACTTTAAGTTAGTAATAAAGTAATAATTAATATCATCAATAATGTAATTTTCATCTAATTTATTATTATTAACCATATAAAATATTTTTTTATTGAATTTGTTACATAATCCGCATTAATAAATCACTTAGTTTAATTTAGTATTGTAAAGAAATTTTTTTATTAATTGATTTAAAAAAATTAAAAAAAAAAAGGGTCGCGCTGAATGGACAGACAGGACCGATAACTACTGGTCCGGTCTGGTCTCTTTGGATATTCGGTCTGGTCTGGTCCAGAAAAAATGATAGACAGAAAATCTTCAATCTATAACCGGACCGAACCTGACGATGTGAAGCCCTAGTTAGAACTGGTCAAGTTTCCCGGAAATTCAGGTTCTAAAATGGGCTAGTCCAACTATTGGAACGGTCAAACTTAATATTAATGGCTGGAATTGTTTTGAAATTTTGGAATGATTTGGAGGAGGTGGGGTCATTAAAGATGCTGAAGGAAAATTTGTGGTTGGTTTTTCCTCACATTATCGTAAAAAGAAAAGAAAAAGATTACGTACCCAAGTAAACGTAAGTACTACGGTTTATGTTGAGTACGTACGTAGGTGGCTTTGGAAATTAAAATTTAAAACAGACACCTAGCCTTTTCTCTATTACTTTCTCATGCGGCATTAGCTGGGCGTTGCTCATGCGAGAGGGACGGTGGCGGCAGTAGGGGCGGGCTGGGCTGTAGCAAGATTTGGTCACTGGTGGAGGACCGTGGTCTATGAAGGAGCACGGGTAAAGGCAGGAGGTTACAAGAATGGAGGGAAAGGGTGGGGGGCGGCGGCTGTAACAAGAGACGAACCCTAAATGCCGTCCACTGTTTCTGCAATCGGGCTGGGCTTATGCCTAGACTGGGCTGGGCCTGAGGAGTGTGTTTTTCTTTGTATTAAATCAGTGTGTTGTTTATTGTTTTTATTTTCTAGAATAATAAAAATCTAAAAATGTAACGCCATTCGGACCTAGGTTTGAATGGATTTTGTGTCCCCGCTCCGAGTTGTCGGAGAAGATGGGGTTTCCAACTCCATATCCCGATTAGTCGGGTATGGAGGTTTGTTTGTTGGGTTATTGTTACCTCTATCTTAGATAGAGGGGTGCTATCTCTCAGACTTCTGTCTGAGGAGACTGCCGTCTGGACTAGACCATGCCAGCTGCGGGAGTGTGCTGGGAAGCTATTAACGATTGTAATTGGCTTTCTTAAGTCAACTTTGTATGTCCCTTTTCATGAATGGAACGAGATCCGCTTTTATCAAAAAAAAAAAAAAAAATACTCCAATTTTTTAATTAATTATTTCATGTCACTTATTTCCAAAATAAATGGCGTATCGGAAGACGTTCAGGACTAACAAACAGAGGAAGTAAAGTTTAAGGAAAACAGGGGAACAACGGAAGAACTGTGTCTTCCGAAAGTTGAAGCGGAATTGTAGAAAAATATTTACGGAGATTACAAAAAGAAAGTAGACAATTGATAAAGGAAATACTTATACAAGGAAACAATAAATTGAAAACAAATCAAAGTAAATCATCCTAAAAACAGAAACAATTCCAAAGGTAAGTTGACGCCGCAACTTCAGCCTTGATGACTCCATCTTCACACCAATTACTTGCATGTTCCAAAATCTTAGGAAGCACCTGTCACGTTGGTTGTATCCACGTCGGCTACTTAAACAAGTCAGCTACATTGAAAGTGGGAGAGATAGACATGTCTTCTGGAAGTTTCACCACGTAGGCATTATCACTAATTTTTTTCAAGATGCAACAAGGCCATTCTTTCTGTTTTGTATCTTGCGCAGATGCACCATTACTAGATCCCCTTCGTGGAATATCTTAGCTCGCCTATGCTTATCTGCAGCATGCTTGTATTTCATGTTAGCCTTCTCCAGGTTGCTGCGCACCTCAGCTTGCACCCCTTGAAATTTCTCTGCCAAATTTTCAGTTGCCGTGCTCATTACAGGAATTTTTGGAAGAATTACCAAATCAAGAGCATGTCTTGGAGGTCTAGTGTAGACTATTTCGAAGGGGGTCTTTCCAGTTGATCGATTGTTCATGCTGTCTAAGGCAAACTCAACTTGTGGAAGACTCACATCCCATTGCTTCGGCTTGTCACTAGAAATACAACGCAATATGTTGCCAAGGGTCCGGTTGGTCACTTCGGTCTAGCCATCGGTTTGTGGGTGACAAATACTACATGGATGGCCCAGTACGTAAAATATTTAATTAAATGAGATAGAGTGTAGAGTTAAGATTCGGATTCAGGACCTCTACTCTGATACCATGTGAAATCACAATTTGTCCTAAAAACTTAAACTAATGAGAAGATATAGATTTTATTATTTATTTTATATCTTAACAAAATCTAACAATAAGCTTTAAAATAATATAATTAGGGATTTTTGTTCTTAGATTGACTTTTTCAAATTAATGGTTGATTATGGTCGAAAAAATGAGTAGATATATCATGTTAAAAAGTAAACAACGAGATCAACTTTTTTATTCATCATTTTATATATATAAAATATATCGCCAATTCATTTACCTAACATAATTAATATATTTACTATTTTGTTTACTAAATATAAGCCAAATTAAAAATTAAAAGAGATGTAATTAATCTCAATCGGTCGTGATACCAACTTGATTACAACTTTTCCTTTCAAAATTTGGAATTTTTAAAAGAAGCTAAAATTGCATCCGAAACAATTCAAAAATATATTTGGGAAAACATCATAAAATTATTTTACTGAAATTATTATTATTATTCTTACTTTTGTAATAGGGGTTTTAATGAATATCATGTTTCTAAACTGAGAGTACTAATGAAGAGATGGTTTTGTTTTTAGTACTTAAACAAAGTTTAAGATAAAAAGTGGACTTATCTAGAAAGTAGAAGTGTTAATTCATTTCCCATGGTATCAAAGGTACCTGTCGAACAATAGCCAGTGCTAACATACAGACTGACTAACTAAGCAATTGCTCACTCTCGTGATCTGTGTTGTGATTAGCTTTTTTCCTTGAATGCTTTTCCTTAATTCTCAATCCATCCAGTTCCACTGCCACTTCTTGAATGCTCTTACATGTGTGCATTCAATGATATTATTCATGCAAGCCCCAATCGCCCATCTTGGGCTGATAGGAAATATGTTTTGAGAAATTTAAGAATCTTTTAGAGATGTTTTTTTCTTTTTTTAAACAAAGACTAATGGAAAAATTAATATGTTTTTTTTTTTTTGTGTGCTTAATCATCTTTGGATAAAAAGTGGTTTTTTTAATCTTGAAGTATAAATTCTTTTGCCACCAAGCATGCACTAATAGTTAAGTGACATAAATAATCTACCCATAATTCACACATAAAAACTTAGAACACACGATGAAAGGACCGGCCTCAAAGCACACACCTAATCGAGGAGGACTGGACTTGCTCACTCATGCGTACAAAAGCTCCCAATAATACAAAGCAAACAATGAGAGAAAAATGTTAACATACAAAAAGATCTATATGGAGATAACTTAAACATGACTGCATGCAAAGAGACCAAAATCTACCATCATCCGTTGACTCAGAGGAACATGCTGCTTGATTGTGGCTTAAAGGAAAAATCGATTATCTGCCATCATCTGTTGGTGTTAGTGCTTGATTTCCCATTCTATCAATGGTATTTGTGGAAGAATAGCCAATGCTAACATCGAAGCTTGAAGAGTGTGTGGATGGATGAAGAAAATACTCACTCTCATGATCTGTGTTGCGATTAGCTTTCTTTCCTTGAATGCTTTTCCTTAATTCTCAATTCATCCAGTTCCACTGCCACTTCTTTCATAGTAGGTCTATCGTCTCCTTTAAGACTAAGGCTTCTTTTTGCAACATTAGCAACTTTTTTTAGTTCCTCAGCATTACTCCCATTATAGATGTGATCATCAAGAATTTCCAATAAGCGATCCTCTTCTACCATAGAAACAAAGTATGTTGTCAAATTTCTCTCACTTTCAGGCCTAACGAAAGAAATTACTTTCTTACTTGTTAATAATTCTGCTAAAACAACACCAAAACTATAGACATCACTTTTTTCCGTCAGATGACTAGTACGAAAGTATTCTGGATCCAAATACCCAAATGTTCCTTGCACCAACGTAGTTAATTGTGTCTGATCCAGAGGAACAAGTCTTGAAGCTCCAAAGTCTGATACTTTTGCTGTGTGGTTACCATCCAAAAGTATGTTTGCAGTTTTCACATCTCTATGTATAATTGGCATAGAAGCTTCACAATGTAAATATGCAAGGGCTCATGCAGTTTCTGTAGCTATCTTCAGACGCTTGTCCCATGATAGTAAGGATGACCTACTTTTATCATGAATATGGTCAGAAAGTGTCACATTTGTGATGAACTCATAGACTAGTAAGGGAACTTCTGTTTCCAAACAACAACCTAACAATTTGACAACATTCCGGTGGTTGATTTGAGTAAGCACAACTACCTCGTTTATGAATTGCTCTATCTGACTTTGATCACCAATTTTGGACTTTTTAATAGCAACCACTTTGTTATCAGCCAACACTCCTTTGTAAACAGTTCCATAACCTCCTTGACCAAGGATATTACTTTTGTTGTAATTGTCGGTTGCCTTTTTAAGTTCTTCTATACTATAGATTTTTGTTGTATCCATAGATCCTGCGTGATTTTGGAGTCGTCGTTGTAACGTTAAGCCACCATTTTGCTGAAACCACTTCTCTTTGAGTTTAATGAGTTTTCTTTTCTTGAGTCCCTAATATACCCAAGAGGTTCCCACAAGGAGCACTAAGAGGCTTATGCTGACACCTGTATTTGCATATTCAAAGTTATAAAATGCACTTCACCCAATTAGATAGAAAGTTTCGTATTTCTATCGAGAAGGTTACGAACCTAATATGTATTATATTAAGATGAGTCAACCAAGATTTGAAATACAATGTTTGTCAACCAAATGATCTACTTGGAAAGTATATAATTAGTGCATGATTCCTTAATATTGTAGTTTTCAAAGTAGAAATCAGTGAGGTTGGGAAATAAAATTCTTATAAATGTATGTACGTACACGTACCCAATGCAATGCTGATGATCTTATTATTGGATTGGCCAATTACTATAGGCCTGCAATCTGTTCCGTCTATCCTCCCATCGCCTTCGTATCCCTTGGGGCAAGTACATGTGTAATTTCCATCAGTGTTGATGCATGTTGCAGTGGCATTGCAAGCTGGTTTCCAATGGCCCAGCTTGCACTCATCAATATCTGAAACACAGTAAATATATATAGCCAGCCGTCACAAGAAATTTCAATATTTCTGTACAAACTTTAAAAAAAAAAATAATTATGAGGGCATAAAACCACTTGAAATGTGTTGTATCAGTAAATATGATTAGGAATAATAAGACTTAGATAAAGGATGGCAAGCTAAACTGAGCCTAATTAAATTAAGCATTAGAGAAAAACGAAGGTATAAGATCATTTACCTACGCAACTCCCAGGTCCATCAGAGATGTATGGGTTCCCTCGATAACCCTTTGAGCAATTGCAACGATAACCAGGGCCGTTGGTGGAATCGTAACAATAACTATGCATTGCCTTACATGCGTAGCTTCCCTTATTTTTCTGAGCATCTTTGCATGACTTATTTCCAACTGCCCAATCAAGCACCAGGGGTAGAGTCTTCGTATGCATTAAGTCTACGAAATCTAAGGAGGAAAAGTTGTATGCGTGTTCATCCACTATAAAGCCGTAACCACATTGATGTTTGCCACTAACTACGGTGTCGTTCCTCAATCTCCGAACGTTCAAAATATACCCCGTTGCTCCTTTCGGTATAGAAGTCTGGCAACAGCCAATGCCCGAGCAAGACCCGTTAACCACGTTGAGATTTTGATCACAGAGTGATAAGCATCCAGTGGTGAAGCCCTTCTGTCCCTCTAAACCTTGAATATACGTATAAAAATCACAACCAACAGCAGTGATCTTGTTTCTCGTTTCGGAGATGCGAAAACTTGACAAATTAAGCAAGGTAGAGATGTCGTTGTAGTTCACAGTTGACGACCGATCGGGGAGGCAAGATTTATATTTAGGGGACCTACCGCAGTGACTAATGGCAATTTTGCAATTGATGGCTACGTTTTTTGAGACTCGCAGTTCACCATTTGGTACTGATATGTCCTCAACAGGTAAATCAACGTCCAGAAATGGTTTTGGAGGAGAGGACGTTTGGTTACACATGATGAGAAAAGGTTTGTCAAGGTAACAGCCCTCGCTTATTCCAAACGGGTAGGGGATTTCTACTTCTCCACACTTGCGTTCGCAGATTGAGTTCGGAATAGATGATGCTGTTGCTGCTAAAATTACGACCCCAAGTAGCAGTTGTTGCAGAAGCTTTCCACGCAAATCCATGGCTTTCCTTTTCGGGAATCTGCTGTTTGAGCTGCATACAACTGTAAATGGTCTCCTCTGTAGGAGTCAATTAGGTACCATTAGTGAGACTTGGGATGAGTTAGAGTTCTCATCCAACGCAAAAATGCTAGAAATACATGTGTCCATACAAGCAGCTTGAATATTCTTTATCTATATGCATGGTTCTTTAAGAAATATATGTATACATATATTAATAATGATTTAATAGCCGAAGTATATTGTACAAGCAATTGGAACTTAAAACCTGGCCCAGATAAAGGCACCGAGCTCTCTTTATAAGATCTCTAACCAGAGAGCCTAGACAGACATAATTAACATATGATATAGAGACCAATGGCGAAGAGTACTTACAAGGAGCGGCCTGTACGTACATCGAACAAAACATATATAGCAAAGCAAACAGTCCATGCATGTACATTAATCCATAAAACCAAAACAGGATAACACAGTACTAAGACATGAACAGCATAACTCCATTAATTATAGCAGCATTAACACATGATTAATTGGATGTACGCAACAGGTGATCATATATAGGAACAAACATGCAGCTCGAGTTGTAGATCATGAGATCACTAGAAACAAATAAAAACACAGGCAGTTATAACCGCGCCTAGAATGTACCAACTTAAACAAATCATTGGACTTAAGACACGTTAGACACAGAAAGGAAGCTGCCAAAAACTACAAGGAACGGTACAGTTTTAATTTAGTCTCTATTTTCAGGGAAAATTATCTAAGAAGAAGATAGGATTCTTGATATATAGTAGGTCTATGAATATGCATCATCTCTCCCACTTGAGCACAATATATAGAATTATTAGCCACTTCCTTCAGCTGCCCCGCTTTCTCTTGATCATTTGCTCTACGCCTTTCTTAAGAACTTGAAACAATATATTCTTCTTTAAAGAAGAAAGATATACATATATAGACTTGTGATCTCCTCTATCGAATTACTAAGTTATGTTTTTTTCCCACTTGGTACGTTTGTGGTTCGAGCTAAGGGGGCCGACCATTCCAATTAAGCTATAGATCTTTTTCAGCACGTCAAATTATTTAGGGGCTGTTTGGAAATAATTATCTTCTCATCTCATCTCATTTCCAAACATCATTCAAATACAAACATTTTCAAATCAATAATTACAATTTAATAAATATTTAACTCAAACTATCTCATTACTATTCACAAATCATCTTACTAGCTACTATTTATAAAATTTTCATCACATCTCATTCTCCAAGCATCCTTTAATTAATGTTTCACATTTGATGCTATTAATTATCAATAATATGGCACATTATATCATCTAATTATAAAAATTAGAAATAAAAAAACCAAGTGACATAATTATATATATATATATAGTTTGAACAGTTAAAACTAAATTATTAAGAGTCAACGTAATTTTAATTCATTAGTACTAGTATTAATATAAGAGATCTCTAGAAATTTGTGTAGCAAGTAGCTGGAAAGTGCCTTTCTTCCGCTATGAACAAGTGTGAAGGGACTTCTTGACGTTTCTAATTATTGGAAACCACGTGGAAAAAGGGGGGAAAATAACAGAAAATGAAAACACGGGTCGAAAAAGCAAATTATTTTGACCCCAGAGGTTTGCAAAAGCTAGCAAAATAAGCTCAAAAGGAGAAAGCTAATTCCCCAAATAATTGTGGACTATAAAGTAACTATCCCATGCAATTGACTAAGCAATATTTAAGGTGAAGCCAATACACATTTATACTCCAATTATGGAATGTTTTATTCTTTATGTATCAAATAATCAAAATTAAAAAATATAGCCTTTAATTAAAAAAAAAGGGACACATACTACTCATATCGAACTTTATGGCGGTCGAATAGAAGCGAGATAATGTATCAGTATTAATTAAGCAATTGATGATATCTTATTTAAAAAAAGTGTAAAAATTCTATTATTATTTAAAAAAACAACGGAAATAGAGAAATTAAGCAATTGATGATATCCTATTCAAAAATAAAAGTAGTCAAAAAATGAATGCCATCATGTGAATTTATGACTGGCAAAGCAAAAGATTCCCACACGAACTCTGCTTTCTTTGTGCTGCAGACAGCTTTAAATGACCTCTTCTCTGTAGAAGTCAATTAGGTACGTACCTTTAGCGAGACTAATTAGGATGGGTTAGAATTTTTATTCAACGCAAAACAGCAAGAAATATGTATCAATACAAGCAGCTTGAGTTTTCTTTATATGGTTCGTTAAGAAACATGATATATATATGAAGTAAATAGGTCATGTACATTAATCCATAAAACCAGAACAGTCCATTCACCGGCACCACAAACAAGCAGCAACATGATTAATTGGATGGAGTTCTAGAAGAGAGAAACAAATAAACACAGGCACCAATAACCGCGTGTAGGATGTACCAACATAAACAAATCATAGGACTTAAACCACGTTAGACACAGAGAAGGGAATTCCTGCCAAAAATTCAAAGGAACACTGTTCCGAATAGAGTTTTAATTAGCCTTTAGGTTTGTTATTTTTATCTCCATTTTCAGGGAAGCAAAAGTCATTTTCTTTCTTGAGCAGTAAAGGGGAAAATTGCATGAGAAGAAGGTAGCTAGGTTTCTTGATAGTAGATCTATGAACCTCACCTCTCCCACTTGAGCACAATAGGATTATTAGCGGCCACTTCCTTCAGCTGCCCCGCTTTCCCTTCATTTGCTCTACGCCTTGCTTAAGAACTTTGAAACAAGTCCAAGAAAACTGCCTATGAAGTCAACAACGAGTGCATGAGACTAACATTTCTACAAACTCATGATGTGTAGACGGTAAAGAGGGATTTTTATAAAAGAATGGAAATTGCACGTTGGTTTCCAAGAAAAAGATAGTTTTCATGAAGATGACTTATAATTTGTAAATAAAGTCTCAAGTATGCAAATCACTTTACCATATATAATTATTCTAAATAGAGTTCGCCGTTTGGACTAGGACCAATATATAATTTCCTCACATGCTGAATATTGCAAATTTGCAACTAAGTAATGGAAGAAAATTTCTAATATTAATTAGGTGGAAAAAATATCATAATTTCTGATAAATAAATAGAATAATACAACTTTTTACACAGCTATTATACAATTCATCTATTTGAAAATAGAGTAATGCTAAATACAATTCTAAATTGTTCAAACTCTATGTATTCCACTTAAAAAAAAGTGAGATCCATTATTAAAAATTGATTTTTTTTTTATATAAGTTTTAAATTTATCTATTTTTTAAAAAATAAGTATGCAAGACTTACATATTTTAATTTGTAAATATCATTTCTTTAATATATATAATATAAACATAATAAAAATATATCCAATATAAATTAAAATTACTATTTTAGTTATTAAATGGCTAATACCACGTAATAATAATTGGATATAAAAAATTGCGGCCCTCTCAACTTCTCATCTATTGCAAGGCCGACGTTTGGCAGGGACCTGGTACTTATCCCCGTAGACTCTGTCAATTTCAAGCCATTAATTAATTGGGTTTTGCTATACAACCTCTTACTATTCATTCACACTCTACACTTTATATTTTTTAATATTTTTTTAAAAATTTTTTTTGAATTTATTTTTTTTAAAATATTTTAAATTTTTTATTTACTATTCATATAAAAATTATTTAATAAAAAAAATTTAAAAAAAAAGATAAAGTGTGGAGTGTTAGGAGGTTGGAAAGATTTATTGTAATTATGAAGACGATCCAACAGACGAAAGTGGCTGAAAGACTTGACCAGCTTTTTCGTTGACTCAAATCAGAGACTTCTGGGAAGCTTCCAATCAACACACACATTTCCAACTCTTATGGACTTGACTGTGGCGTGTTGAATGGACTTCAGCCTTCATCTGTCCCAGTCTTTGTTTTGTTTTGTTTTGTTTTTTCTTTTTTGTTTTTTCTTTTTTCCAAAAAAGGTGTTATATTTTTTTAAAAGAGAACGGACCGCTTAAAACGCTTTAAGGTAATAATTAAGGTCATTGATTAAAATGCGACATACTATCAATCATTCAATTGACGAGTTTATTTTGCAATAACAAACAAAATATAAATGATAATTTCATTTTTTCAAATATTAAAACAAAAAAAATAAAAATAAAATATTTTAATAATATTTTAATTTTAGTTAGTAAATAATAGTAAAATAGTTTAAGTTAAGATGTTCTATTAAATTTTGGAAAATGAGAGAGAATGTTAAATAAAATTATTATAAAATTAAAATATTGTTAAAATATAATTTTTTAATATTATTATTGTTTTAAAATTTGAAAAAATTGAATTATTTTCTTTGTTTTGTTTGGAAAATTAGAAAATTTGTAATAATTATGTATTGATCAGATGAAAAAGTTAAATATTTAAAATTAAAAAATGTTTGTGTTTTTAATGATGTTTGGAAAGGAAATTCTAAAAAAATTGAGATGAAACGAGATAATTTATATTTTAAAACGAAATCTTAATCACAATAAATTCATTTTAAACCACAGATAAATAAATTCATTTTGCACCATTTCTTTCATTCTCATTTAACAATGAAGATCATTGTACGTACCGGGTAGCATCTTTTTCATTATATCAAAGAGCTAGAAGGTATCTTGTTCATCCTTTCAGCCCTTGTATATCTTTATCATATTTTTGGTCTTCCAACTATTTATCTTTAACATTCTAGGAAGAGAAATGCTTGGCCATGTTATAAGAAATTTACTCAATTATGTAAGTTTCGTCTTAAACCATATCATTGTTCAAGTACTAGATCTTTGTTTAAATCTAGACTCTTTCAATTATAAAATATCAATTTAACTTATCAATTTGTAAGAACTGTTAATTTGCTAATTGCTGCGTATGGAACTTACTCTTTTCTCTGTGTTTTCAAATAAAAATTTATTGAGTCCAAGGGATGGTGTAATAGTTTTGGAGCAAGCCATATAAATCAGACGTCTTGGGTTTGAAAATGCTCTGCATTTACTCTCTTTGAGCCATCGGACGAAGATTAGCTTGGATTATCTTTTCTCAATATCTCAATTACCAAAAAACACAGATGGGGAGATAGAAATGAACGAATTGCGTCGTGTTCAGATATATGTTTATATCTTCAAGTTGGATGAATGAAAACAGCTACTCATGTTGTCATTGATAAGGAAATGAATAAGAAAGTAGTGGTGGTCATTAAAGATGCTGAGGGAAAAAGAGAAGGGAATAAAACAGGCAGCTATAGCTGCGTTAGACACAGAGAAGGGAATTCCTGCCAAAAACTCAAAGGAACACTGTTCCGAATAGAGTTTTAATTAGCCTTTAGGTTTGTTATTTTTATCTCCATTTTCAGGGAAGTAAAAGTCATTTTCTTTCTTGAACAGTAAAGGAGAAAATTGCATGAGAAGGAGATAGCTAGGTTTCTTGATAGTAGATCTATGAAACTCACCTCTCCCACTGGAGCACAATAATAACAGAAATGATAATTGCAATCGTGAGTATGTAAGTATCGTATAAGTATTTTGAAAAAAATAAAAATAAATACTGGACTCATGTGAAAAAATAATAGTTTTTAAACAATAAATATTACTCTTTTTTAAAATAATTATACGATAATTATACATTCTATAATTATATGTAGTATTACTCCTATAAAAATTGGGACCCTCTCAATTTCTCATCTATTGCAAGACCGACGTTTGGCGGGGACCTGGTACTTATCCGGGTAGACTCTGTCAATTTCAAGCCATTAATTCTAAAGACGTTCCAACGGACGATTTAAGCGGCTCAAAGACTTGACCTGCTTTTTCGTTGACTCGAGTCAGAGACTTCTGGGAAGCTTCCAATCAACACACACATTTCCAACCCTTATGGACTTGACTGTGGCGTGTTGAATGGGGAAGTTCAGCCTTCATCTGTCCCCAATCTTTGTTTTATTTTTTTCTTTTTTCCAAAAAGGTGTTCTATTTTTTTAAAAATGAGACATAAAACGCGTAAGGTAATAATTAAGGTCATTGATTAAAATGCGACATACTATCAATCATTCAATTGATTCTTAATGTAATTAGAACAAGTTTATTTTGCAATAACAAACAAAATATAAAATATAATTCAACTTTTTTAAATATCAAAATAAAAAAATATATTAAAATATAATATATTAACAGTATTTTAACTTTATAATATTTTTATTTAATTTTTTCTCATTTATTTTTTAAAACTTAATAAATACTTAACTCAAATTATCTCACTACTATTCATAAACTATATTACTAGCTACTATTTACAAAATTCTTATCACAGATCTCATTCTCCAAGCATCCTTTAATGTTTCATATTTTATGCCATTAATTATGAATAATATGGCACATTATATATATCCACTAATTATAAAAATTAGAAATAAAAAAACCAATTGACATAATTATATATAGTTTGAATAGCTAAAACTAAATTATTAAGAGTCAACCTAATTTTAATTCATTAGAGCATTAGCAATAAACTAACCATTGCCAAGTTTAAGTCTAAATTTTACATTTTTCTGAGTTAAAATTCCTACATTGAACTAGTCAAAAGGCATATTTTGTTAGCTTTGAGTTACAGTGAATTCCTCTCCCTACCTATACTTGGTGAGTGACTGTTGAAGGATCAAACCTTTATTTTATTTTTTCCGTCCTCTCTCTCTTTCCCTCGTACTCTCTTCTCTCTTCGCGTTCTATTCCCTTGTCTCTTATATCCAATAATAAAACAATCGAATCATGAAGCCTTCAAAATCTAAAACATAAAATGATAGCAAATTATTTTCTAAGTCTGCAAAACCTTAAACTTTTGGTGAAATTCTCATAAATCTATCCTTGGAGTTTGGTTGAACTTACAACCTCCTACTCTATAGACTATTTCATAAACTCCACGGAACCTAAGATCTCAATTATCCTACTCCCCGAAAAGATCACTCAGACCATGACGTTCCCTTCATGCCTCGATACTATAAAAGCAACCCAAGTCGATAAGAGTTCAGACATACTTCACTAAATATTCATACATATCAATAACATCCTTGATCGTACCATCTTTTTGTCATAGCGTAACCTTTAACCCCACTCTTACTCAAAACAAATTAAAATATAATATAGTATAATAAATTAAAATAAAACTAAAATGGTATTAACTTATGAGATTTGAAAAAAAATGAGAATGTGAGATTTTATTAGTGACAAAAAATAAGTGAAAGTATGAAAAATTTGTTGAAAAGTTAAAAGAAACCTAGACACACTCCAACAAGATAGCAGTTTGGCGATGAGATGGAATAAAAATTTTGTGAATAGTAGTGAAAATAGTCAGTGAATGGTAGTAAAATAGTTTAAGTTAAGATGTTCTATTAAATTTCGAGAAATGGGAGAGAAAATGTTAAATAAAATTATTATAAAGTTAAAATATTGTTAAAATCTAATTTTTTAATATTATTATTGTTTTAAAATTTAAAAAAATTGAATCGTTTTCTTTGTTTTGTTTGGAAAATTAAGAAATTTGTAATAATTATGTATTGATCAGATGAAAAAGTTAAATATTTAAATTGAAAAATGTTTATGTTTTTTATGATGTTTGAGAAGGAAATTATAAAAAAACTCAGGATGAAATGAGATAATTTATATTTTAAAACCAAATCTTAATCACAATAAAATCATTTTAAACCACGGATAAAAATTCGATAAATAAATTCATTTTGCACCATTTCTTTCATTCACATTTAACAATGAAGATCATTGTACAGGGTTGCATCTTTTTCAATATATCAAAGAGCTAGAAGGTATCTTGTTCATCCTTTCAGCCCTTGTATATCTTTATTATATTTTTGGTCTTCCAACTATTTATCTTTAACTTTCTAGGAAGAGAAATGTTTGGCCATGTTATAAGAAATTTACTCAATTATGTAAGTTTCGTCTGCACAGAGATCCAACAAATCGCATTAAACCTGCATATAACTGTTTTAAGTACTAGATCTTTGATTAAATCTAGACTCTTTCAATTATAAACTATCAATTTAGCATGTCAATTTGTAAGAACTGTTTGCTAATTGCTGCATATGGAACTTACTCTTTTCTCTGTGTTTTCAAATAACATAATTATTGAGTCCAAGGGATGGCGTAATAGTTTTGGAGCGAGCCATATAAACCAGACGTCTTGGGTTTGAAAATGCTCTGCATTTACTCTCTTTGAGCCATCGGACTAAGATTAGCTGGGTTTATTTTTTTCTCAATATCTCAATTCCCAAAAAACACAGATGGGGAGATAGAATTGAAAGAATTGCGTTCAGATATATGTTTATATCTTCAAGTTGGCTGAATGAAAACAACTACTCATGTTGTCATTAAGAAGGACATGAACAAGAAAGTAGTGGTGGACATGTTTTCATTGAGAAGGACATGAATAAGAAAGTAGTGGTGGACATGTTGTCATTGAGAAGGACATGAATGAGAAGGACATGAATAAAAACAGCTACTCATGTTTTGAAATTTCAGAATTATTTGGAGGAGGTGGGGTCATTAAAGATGCTGAAGGAAAATTTGTGGTTGGTTTTTCCTCACATTATGGTAAAAAGAAAAGAAAAAGATTACGTACCCAAGTAAACGTAAGTACTACGGTTTATGTTGAGTACGTAGGTAGCTTTGGAAATTAAAATTTAAAACAGACACCTACCCTTTTCTCTATTACTTTGTTATTATTCAATACTCTAATTTTTTAATTAATTATTTTATGTCACTTATTTCCAAAATAAATGGCGTAGCGGAAGACGTTCAGGGCTAACAAACAGAGAAAATAAAGTTTATGGAAAACAGGGGAACAACGGAAGAACTTTGTCTTCCGAAAGTTGACGCGGAATTGCAGAAAAATAAGGACATTCTCTACACCTACTTCTTTTATCCTTCTTAAAAATATAAAGAGGTGATTGAATATGTGACTGAATATGCTTTGTCATTGCAGAAAGCTCATAAAGAGGTGCAGGTTCCTGAGTGTAAAGAGGCCAAGCAAGTGTGCTGTTGGAAACTCCCTCCATTTGGTTACAGCTTGAAACTGAATCTGGATGCAGGTGCCATGTTCTTTTATCAAAGGAATTAGGCTGGTGTGGGGGTGGTAGTAAGAGATGAAACAGGGGCTGTTATTATAGCATGCAGTAAGATAGAAAATGAGATGAGAAGCCAAGAAAATGTTGAAGCTTTAGCAATGTTAAGAGGGCTGCAGTTTTGGAAACTGATTGTTTATTGTTGGTTAATGAGCTTCAATCATCCGGTGAAAATTTAACACCTCTTGAACATTTGCTGCAAGAAATAGAGAGATTGTTTCCAAGAGTGTATGGTGTACATGTTCACAGATTGGAAAATGAAGCTGCACATAGATTGGCTAGGCATGCTTTGAATGTGGTAGATACTGAAATGTGGTGGGACCATGTCCCAATGTCTGTTTTCCAAGCTATTTGGTGATGCAGGAGGATCCGAGACAGATGATGTTGAGCTGTCAGATTACACCTTAATGGCGCTGAGATACCATGAGTTGGCAGATCAGCGCAAAGACAGGAATTGATTGTGATATGTTCCTCATTGAGGCCGTTTTGAGTGTGTTTCAGTCTTTTGGCCATAACTTTGGCTACGGGTGTCGGAATCGCACATAAGACCCCAATTCAGAAAGCTCATTTCGACGCGCACGCTATCCACATCGAGCATGGCTCTATGTGCCTTTTTTTCAACCTCAAATTCTGCTGTTTTCCCCTCCGAATCACTAGTTTTAGTTATTTTTTACTATTTATGGTAATTTTTCGCTTGTCAGTTAGGAAGTCATTTTAAATCCGATTTAGGCCGGATTTTTTGCAAATTGCTTATTTTATTTTGAATTTTAATTTAGAGTGATTTTCGAGATTTGCTATTTTTGACAAAATTCGGATAAACACAATTTTTGGCTATAATAGTCCGGCTTGTGGACTGATTTGGATGATTTGGTTGGATTTTATAATATTCCGTTAAACCCTAGAGACTTTTCTCTCTGGTTTTGGGCGAATTTTCTCCTGTGAATCATCTGTTGGAACTAGCCTGCAGGATAATCGCTATCCTGTCCGGCGTCAGTTGGCATCAGAGCTTCAACATCTTCCTGGGAAATGTCACCAGTTTCAATGGCTGGAGGTCGTGGTCGTCGTGGGCAGGTTCCGAATGAGGAAGCCCAACGCCGTGATCGCAGCATTCAGGATGTGATGATTGAGGATTTGCAGAGGCAAGTCGCAGAATTAACCCAGCGCCTGGCGGCGCAGGATTTCGAGGATCGTGAGGCCTCTGATCACGATTCTCATTCCAGTTTCGAAAACCCATATAACAATCGTGCTCTATTCCGGGAGCACCGTGGTCGGGAGGAGCGTCATGGAGACCTTGATTTTCGGGTCGATCTCCCTGAGTTTTCTGGTACGTTACAGGTCGAGGGATTCGTGGATTGGATTAATGAAGTGGAGCGTATTTTTGATTATAAGGAAGTCCCCGATCGTGTGAAAGTGAAACTGATCGCCATCAAACTCAAGGGCAGAGCATCTGCGTGGTGGGAGCAGTTGCGACGTTCACGAGACAGGCAGGGCAAGGCCAAGATCACTGATTGGGAGAAGATGAAGAAGAAGATGAGGGGTCACTTCCTTCCCTTCGGCTACACGCAAACCTTGTTTCAGAAACTTCATGCGTTGAGGCAGGGCGCGCGATCAGTCGATGATTACACGGAGGAGTTTTACCAATTGGTCGCCCGGAACGATTTATCTGAGACGGAGGAGTAGATGGTGGCGCGGTATTTGGGGGGTTTGCACCAGCCCTTGCAAGATGTCCTCAGCCTTCATTCATTATGGAATGTTTCGGAAGCCTACCAGCGTGCACTTGCTGTTGAAAAACAGCAAAACAGGAGACCAGTGATCAGAAGCGATTACAACAGTCGGCCAGTTCGCCCTCAGGATTCCCGTCCTGTCCAGCAGCCACCGCAGGGTAATTCTAACCCTACTATTAGATGTTTTTGTTGTGGTGAACAAGGGAATAGGGCGACTGATTGCAGGAAGCCTGCTAATCAAAAGGGCAAAAATTTGTTGATTGAGGAAAACGTGGTAGACGAGATTGAGGAGATTGGTGAGCCCGTGTATGACGATGATGAGACTGATGATGTGCTGTATGGAGATGGTCATGAGACTCTGGTCGTTCGCAAGAGTATACTGACTCCCAAGGGCGATTTAGGGGACGATTGGTTGAGAACCAATATTTTCCACACGACCTGTACAGTTGCAGATAAATTCTGCAAAATGATCATTGACAGCGGCAGTTGTGAGAATGTAGTGTCCGAGGAGGTTGTCCAGAAATTGCAGTTGAAGACGGACCGTCATCCTAAGCCATACAAGTTGTCATGGCTAAATAAAGGCAGTGAGATAACAGTTGATAGGCGATGCCTCGTGTCTTTTTCAATTGGTAGAAAATATTTTGATAATGCCTGGTGTGATGTTGTGTCTATGGATGCGTGTCATGTATTGTTGGGTCGACCTTGGCAGTATGATCGTAGTGTCATTCATGATGGACGGAAGAATACATATTCCCTTAACATCAAGGGAAAAAAGATTGTGTTGGCGCCCCGGCGGGAAGGACTCACTCCTACCCCGGTAACCAATAATACTAACTTGCTTTCTATGTCCAGGTTTTTAGATGAGATTGAGCATGGAGGCGTGGTTTATGCTTTACTACCTTGCGAGAATAACGCAGTAGACGTGGATACAGATTTACCAGTAGAGGTGCAACGGCTACTAACAGAATTCTCTGACTTGTTTCCAGAGGATCTTCCTCCTGGGCTACCACCTATGAGGGATATTCAGCATCAAATTGACCTTGTTCCTGGGTCAAGTTTGCCAAATTGACCAGCATATCGCCTCAGTCCCAAGGAGGCTGAAGAGTTGCAGCGACAGGTGGAAGAGTTGTTGGAAAGGGGCTATATCCGAGAGAGTATGAGCCCATGTGCAGTCCCTACCCTGCTAGTGCCAAAGAAAGATGGTTCTTGGCATATGTGTGTTGACAGCCGAGCGATCAACAGAATTACAGTGAAGTACCGGTTTCCAATTCCCCGTCTAGATGATATGTTGGATCAGCTATCCGGTTCTAAGGTCTTCTCAAAAATTGACCTTAAAAGCGAATACCACCAGATCAGAATAAGGCCTGGAGATGAGTGGAAGACGGCGTTTAAAATGCCACAAGGGTTGTATGAGTGGATGGTCATGCCTTTTGGGCTATCCAATGCGCCCAGTACGTTCATGAGATTTATGCATCAGGTCTTGCGGCCTTTTATGGGGAAATTCGTTGTAGTTTACTTCGATGATATCCTCATTTATAGTCCGACATGGGCTTCACACTTCGATCACCTCCGTGCTGTTTTTGAGATGCTGAAAACGGAGTGCCTGTTTGTCAATCAGAAGAAGCGTTCTTTCTTCACTACTTCTGTGACTTTTCTTGGTTTTGTTGTGTCTACTGATGGTGTTCATGCAGATCAATCAAAGATAGATGCAGTCTTGGAGTGGCCTAGACCAAGGACCTTACATGACATCCGAAGTTTCCATGGATTGGCATCTTTTTACCGCCAGTTCATTAGAAATTTCAGTACTCTGATTGCCCCTATTACAGAGTGCCTCAAGGGGCGTGATTTCCAGTGGTCTGAGGAGGCAGAGGCCAGTTTTCAACTGGTCAAGCAGAATATGACCGAAGCACCAGTTTTGGTACTTCCTGATTTTGACAAAGTGTTCGAGGTAAATTGTGATGCATCTAGCATTGGCATTGGTGGTGTTCTGAGTCAGGCAGGTCGTCCGGTTGCTTTTTTTAGTGAGAAGCTATCGGGATCAAAGAAAAATTATTCTACTTATGATCTGGAGTTTTATGCCATAGTTCAGTCCCTGAAGCATTGGCGTCACTACCTAGTACAGAATGAGTTTATTCTGTTTACCGATCATGAGACCCTGAAGTACATCAATGGCCAACACAAGCTGAGTAGATGTCATGCCAAGTGGGTGGCATACTTGCAAGAATTCACCTTTACGCTGAGGCACCAAGTAGGGAGTCTGAACCGCGTCACAGATGCCCTGAGCCGTCGTACCTTACTCCTCACCACCATGAGTACCAAAGTTGTAGGCTTTGAGACGTTCACAGATATGTATGCAGCTGATCCTTCCTTTGGAAGGATATTTCAGGAGGTAACTGAGGGTCACCGTCATGATTTTGTTTTGCATAATGGGTATCTGTTTCGTGGATTACAGTTGTGCATTCCAGATTGTTCATTGAGGCAGCAAATTATAAGTGAACTTCATAATGAGGGACACTTTGGCCGAGATAAGACCTTGGCCCTTATCTCTTCTGACTTTTATTGGCCCAAGTTGACTAGTGATGTGGCCCATTATGTGGACCGTTGTTACGTGTGCCAGCGGTCTAAGGGAGTTCTCACCAATGTGGGCTTGTACACTCCCTTACCTGTTCCTGAAGCTCCTTGGTTCGATGTCAGCATGGATTTTGTATTGGGCTTACCCCGCACCCAAAGGGCATCGGATTCTATCTTTGTTGTGGTTGACAGGTTTTCCAAGATGGCACATTTTGTAGCTTGCAGGAAGACTATGGATGCTGTCCGGATTGCCCATCTTTATTTCAGGGAGATTGTGCATTTACATGGTGTTCCTCGATCAATCACTTCAGATCGTGATACCAAGTTCATCAGTCATTTCTGGAAGAGCCTGAGGGGGAAACTGGGAACGCAGTTGAATTTTAGTAGCGCCTACCACCCCCAGACGGATGGCCAGACCGAGGTGGTGAACCGGAGTTTGGGCAACCTTTTGAGGTGTTTGGCAGGAACGAAGCCGAAGCAGTGGGATTTGGCATTGCCTCAAGCAGAATTTGCCTACAACAGATCAAAAAACAGAACCACAGGTTTAAGCCCATTTGAGATTGTCTATGGTCAGTCCTACCCGTGGAATAGGTTTAGCCCCTATTCCACGGATAGGACGTTTCAGTCCTAAAGCAGATGAGATGGCAGAGTATCTTCGGGGTATCCATGAGTAGGTGAAACAGACCATTCATGAGAGCAATACCAAGTACAAGACTCGGGTTGACAGTCATCCTCGTCAGGTACTTTTTGATGTTGGTGATTTTGTTTGGGCTGTATTAACTTGTGATCGTTTTCCTGTTGGCGAGTATAATAAGCTTAAGGATCGGAAGATTGGACCTTGTGAGGTCGTGCAGAAGATCAATGATAATGCTTACAGGTTGCGCCTTCCCAGTCACTTGAAGACTTCTGATGTCTTTAATGTGAAGCACCTAAGTCCTTGTTTTGTGGATTCTGATGACACTACTCTGAACTCGAGGACGAGTTCTTTCCAACTCGGGGTGACTGATGCAAGGGGATCCGAGACAGATGATGCTGAGCTGTCATGTTGCACCTTAATGGCGCTGAGATACCATGAGTTGGCAGATCAGCGCAAAGGCAGGAATTGATTGTGATATGTTCCTCATTGGGGCCGTTTTGAGTGTGTTTCAGTCTTTTGGCCATAACTTTGGCTATGGGTGTCGGAATCGCACATAAGACCCCAATTCGGAAAGCTCCTTTCGACGCTCACGCTGTCCACATCGAGCATGGCTCCATGTGCCCTTTTTTTTACCTCAAATTCTGCTGTTTTTCCCTCCGAATCACTAGTTTTAGTTATTTTTTACTATTTATGATAATTTTTCGCTTGTCAGTTAGGAAGTCGTTTTAAATCCGATTTGGGCCGGATTTTTTGCAAATTGCTTATTTTATTTTGAATTTCAATTTAGAGTGATTTCCGAGATTTGTTATTTTTGGCAAAATTCGGATAAACACGATTTTTAGCTATAACAGTCCGGCTTGTGGACTGATTTGGATGATTTGGTTGGATTTTATAAT
Source organism: Cyclocarya paliurus (assembly GCA_029856935.1). Lineage (NCBI taxonomy): Eukaryota > Viridiplantae > Streptophyta > Magnoliopsida > Fagales > Juglandaceae > Cyclocarya > Cyclocarya paliurus. Next base: position 6,049,684 of record CM056947.1, read on the forward strand.
ATTCCGTTAAACCCTAGAGACTTTTCTCTCTGGTTTCGGGCGAATTTTCTCCTGTGAATCATCTGTTGGAACTAGCCTGCAGGATAATCGCTATCCTGTCCGGCATCATTTGGCTTGATAAGAACAATTTGTAATGCTTAATTTATGTTTAATGACATTGATGTTTTCCTATATAAATATAATATATATAAATAATGTATCAGTATTAATAATTTAGAGTATAAAGTGTAAAACTTGTAGTAGTACTATTTAAAATATACAAAACAAGTATTTCCAGTGTGGAAAAAGAGAGCAAAAAAAAAAACCAAAACAAGGAAAAGGAAAGACATGCAGGTGGAATAAAACGCAAATTCTAAGATAGGTCTTCAAAAGTAGCAAAATAACAAACAAAAATTCAAGCAGACAACAGATATCTTATCCAAAGATAAAAGTAGCGAAGAAAAATGAATGTCATCATGTTAATTTATGACTGAAAAAGCAAAAGATTCCCGCAACAATAATTTAAGATCAGCTTAATCATATCCAAAGATAAAAGTAGTCAAAATTCATTGAATATTGACTCGTAAAAGAAGTCTCCCACTATCACTTCTATGGTTTTCTTTTAAGATTTCTAAAATTTTTATCGAAATTTTCGGAGTTCAAGTAGGACATACACGTAATCAGTGAGCCAATGCAATCCAACTGGAAAAAACGGTAAAATCTTTATCAATGAATAAAAATCTCTTTCTGCATGCCCCCCATATTGTTGAGTAGCAAGGAAGATATATTTATATATATATATATATATATATATATATATATGTCCTTGTTGGACTAACAATATTAATTAAGGATCAAGGGTGCCTATTCAAATTAATAAATTATTCAAACGAAAAATCAGTAGCACTATGAGTATTCAAAATTACGTAAAAGAAAAAGTCATTCGGAGATACATATCGTGCAACACATGATGTAATGAATACCCCACCTCTAGCGGCACGCTTAGATCACACCCTTCCTTAACCAATACTAAACCATACAAGTGCTAGTGGAAGACTTGTTTTACGAGTCATTCCAAGATAGAGCTAGCTCTTAATTAAATCATCATTGAGGAAATCTCTCACTTTGCAAGTGATAAACAGAGCCATGACAACAGTAATCTACCAACAGAGGAAAAAATGTTACAATAATTGTTTCCATGTCTTTCTCAAAAGTATCCATTGCCTTCTATTTTTATTCATTTTCATGATATTTACAGTAAGTCTGATCTCATGACAGCAATCTAACATGTCTAGATTAGTGACAATAGTACAGAAATAGAATCTAAACAAGAAAATTTGAAACAGAAAAATCAGACACATTATATGCAAAACAACGCATGGAAAACTTATGAAAACAACATTATATGCAACATGGTATCCCGAAAAAAGATATATGAAGAAATTCTTGTCACCTCCCACCATCAATGGCTACCATCGTATGGTCCTTCATGCTATCATATACAACACTACTTTTAATAGCAACATCATATGTATAAGAATCAGATGTCACTACAAGAAAAAGGGCTTTTGTGACTATTTGTTTGCAACTAAAAGACTATTTATGATCAAAACAGATTCATTTTAGCTGTAAATAGTCATTTTGCCAGAATTAACTGATTACAAATAAACAATTTTCTTGTAATGTGTCTCCCACAACAAGTACTCTTTCTCTTCTGAATTGGAACCAACGTTAACCCAAGAATGCTTGTCAATCTTTCTAAAACCTTCCAGTTCAGCCGCAACTTCCTTCATGGTAGGCCTATCTTCCCCTTTCAATTTGATGCACCTCCTTGCAAGATTAGCCACTTCCTTCAGCTGCTTCTCATTTATTTCAGTCCCTAGATTCTGCTCAAGAACTTCAAATAGTCTATCCTCTTTAATAGCAGAAAGAAAATACATAGCCAGACTTCTCTCTTCCTCAGGCATATCAAATGAAAGCGCTTTTTCACCGGTTAGTAACTCTACCAGGATGACGCCAAAGCTATAAACATCACTTTTCACAGGCTAGTTTGAAAATATTCAGGCTCTAAGTATCCAAGAGTTCCAAAATCAATCTTGAATCAATCTTGAAGCTCCAAAATCAGACACTTTAGCTGTGTAATTACCATAAAGTAATATGTTTGAAGACTTGACATCTCTATGAATTATAGGTGGAGAGGCTGCAGACTAGTGCAGATAAGATAACGCCTCTGCTGTTTCTACAGCTATCTTAATACGAGTCTCCCAAGAAACTGGTGACGGTCTATTTTTATGATGTATGTGCTCAAAAAGCGTGCCATTGGAGATGAACTCAGACTAGTAAATTAGACTAGTCTATAGCCTGTAGGCATATAACTTTTTTTTTTTTTTGAACAACGATACGCTTCATATATAAAAACCACCAGATTACGCTGTCATGGATAAAACTTGCACAAAACATAAAATATTAAGCTAATAACAATAATTACAAAGTTATGGGAAGGTCCTTCCCACTGTGGAAATCTAGAAGGCACGGTGGAATGAGATTGAGGGGTATGCATCCTGTCAAATTCTTGGACGCTGCCCACTGCGCAATGGAATGCGGACATCGATTCAGATCTCGATGTATTTTCCTTATTTCCTAGCTATCAAAGTGTTTCAAAGAACTTCTGATGTCTTTGATGATGGGTTGTATGATCCAATCTGAGCATTTTTTAGGATCATGTACTGCTTGCATTACTACAAGTGAGTCACCTGCAATGACTAGTTTTTTGACTTGGTTGTTTTGTGCTTCTTCAATTGCAATATACATTGCAGTAGCCTCCCCCTGGTTTGCATTTTGACTTCCAATATGCTTAGCAGTAACAAACATTGGGGTACCATCTTCTGACCTGCATATTGCTACTAATCTACTACCTTCTCTCCTTACAGCTACATCAAAAAATAGAGTGTAATGACTTGTAAGTGTTGGTTTCCACTTATGGCTTTCATTAGCTTGTTTGCTGGCCCACGCATTACAATGATCATTAAAAGTTTTGAGAGTTCCAAAGATGAAGCTATTAACATTTGGAATTAGAATCTCATGGACAACCTTATTCCTTAGCATCCAGATACTATCCATAGCATTAATGGCAAAAATTTGGAAGTTTTGTTCCTCACTAAGGGGTATGTTCAGTTTTTCAGCAGGCGAGATTATGCATTCCATCCATTTGCTTATCTCTTTATTTGTAAAGCATGATATATTTAAAGGCCACGGGGAACTTCTCCTAAGAATTCTGGTGAATGGGCATGACAAGAATAGATGAGTTTGTGACTCTTCCTCACCTTTGCAGATAGGACAGCTAGCTTCTTCAACAGTAAGTGGGATGACTCTTTTTATTAAAGATTTTGTGCGGATAATGCCATTTAAAATTTTCCAACTTAGCAACATTAGCCTATCCTGAATCTTTAATTTCCACAATTTTTTTCAAACATTTGATTGTTCTTGAGAATGGTGTGGGTCTCTTGTAATGGCTGCATAAGCAGATTTGACAGAAAAGTTTCCAGAGGTGTGGTGCATCCATTGTAGATTATCCTCCTATATTTGAAAATCAGTTTGTGCTAAAGGGATTTTGAGGATTTCTATCACTGTGTTAGGATGGAACAAAGCTTGTAGAAGAAGGATATTCCTTCTTCTAGGTTCTTCCATGGTGAGTTCAACAATTGTTAGGGACAAGTCCTTTTCTATGGATGAATTCTTTGGGATTGGCTGAAAATTTGGTTGAGTTGGTATCCATGGATCTGTCCATACCTTTGTGCTTGTTCCATTGTTAATCTGATAGCATACACTTTGTTTTAAGAAATCTCTTTGCTTTATAATACACTTCCATGTCCAAGAGTCAGAAGTTTTTGGAAAAGTGTTAAAGAAACTGGAGTTTTTCAAGTACTTGGACGATAGAACATTCTTCCAGATAGCCTTATAACCATTTGTCATGTTCCAACCAACTTTAGACATTAAAGCATTGTTAAAATCTAAGATTGATCTAAGACCTAGGCCCCCCATGGATTTTGGTCTGCAAATGGAGCTCCATGATTTGGTGTGAAATTTTTGGATTTTTCAGGAGGAAATCCCCACCAGAATTTGGAAAAAGCTTGGTCAAGTTTTTTTGTGATTGACTTTGGTATCATAAGAGAAGACATAGCATAGGAGGGGATGGAACTAGCCATTGAACGAATTAAAGTGGTTCTACTAGCCTGAGAGAGAACCTTTGCCTTCCAACCAGCCAATTTATCAAAGATTTTTTCTTGTAGTTCTTCAAAGTGTAATTTTTTTGAGGACTTAAAAGAGAGGGGAAGACCTAAATATTTAATGTTGGATGAAGCAATTTTGAAACCTAAAATCTCCTTTACCTCTCTCTTTTTGTGAGGAAGAGTATTTCTGCTAAATTGGATGGAAGATTTGCTGGCGTGAACTTTTTGACCGGACCAAGAGGAATAAGTATCCAAGCAATTTATGAAGATTTGAGCATTTTGATGAGAAGCTTTTCCAAAGAGAATAAGATCATCAGCAAACAATAAATGAGAAATGGAATGGCTGTTTCTACTAATCTTAACACCTTTAAGATTGCCAAGGTTTTCGTCTCTAGAGATAAGTCTGGTTAGAACTTTTGTTCCTAGGATAAAAAGGAAAGGGGATAGAGGATCCCCTTGCCTGAGGCCACGAGAAGGGTGAAAAAAAGCACAAGGGTTTCCACTAATGATCACTAAGTAGGAAACTGTGGTAATACACTCTTTTATCCAGTTTATCCAGACTCTATGAAAACCAAGGGTTGACATGATGTCCAAAATAAAATTCCATTCCATCAAGTTGAAGGCTTTCTCCATATCTATTTTAACAGCCATAAGCCCATGTTTCCCTCTTTTCTTTTTTAAATGATGAAAGATTTCCTGGGCAAGAATGGTATTTTCTTGAATGAGTCTGCCTGGGACAAAAGCCGTTTGGTAAGGAGAGATGATTTTTGGCAGAATTTTCTTGAGTATGTTTGCAATGATTTTTGCTATCATTTTATAGCAGACATTTGATAGACTAATTGGTCTATATTGATAAACAGTATTTGGACTGGTGATTTTTGGAATGAGAACTATATGAGTGTGGTTAAGCTCTTTTAGCAGTTTTCCATGAATGAAAATTTTTTTTATAGCTGCAATGAAATCCTTTTTTATGATATCCCAATATTGCTTGTAAAACAGTCCAGTAAAACCATCAGGATCAAGGGATTTTGTTGAGGGAGTTTGTTTAATGGAGCATATGATCTCATCCTTAGTGGGAATCTCGCAGAGAAAATTATTATCTAGATCCGAGATTTGTTATGAAAAAAGCTCATTCAGATTAGCATGAGGAATTGGGTTGGAGGAACTATAGATGCTTTTGAAATGCTCAATGAAACTGTTTTGGATGACATTTTGATCGGAAGTCCAATGATTTTGATTCAGTTTCAGACTTTCAATGGAATTGACTCTCCTTCTAATAGTGGTTGACAAGTGAAAAAATTTCGTGTTTAAATCAGTCGTAGTCAACCATTGAACCCGCGACTTTTGTCTCCAAAGAATTTCATCCCGTTTCAACTGCTCATCAAGTTGTTCTTTTATTTCAGTTTCAGTGTGCATGTCTTGATGTGTGAGGTTTTGACTTTGAATTTGGGAAAGGGCTTGACTCAAGTTTTTAATGGATGTTTGAATGTTTCCGAAATGATTTTTATTCCAAAATTTTAGAGCCCTTTTAACTTCTTTTAATTTTTTGGAGAGAATGTAACTAGGGGTACCTTCAATGTGAATGTTCCAGGCTTTTTGAATGACCATTTGACTAGTAGGGTCTCTTATCCAAAACTCTTCAAATTTGAAAGGATTTCTGTGATAGTTTTCCCCCATGGTGTTCAAAAGAATAGGCGAGTGGTCCGAAGAGCTTATTGGAAGATGTTTAAGAGTGGCATTTGGGAAAAGACTTATCCAAAGTGGATTAGCGACCCCTCTGTCAATTCTTTCTCTGATGTTTTTGTTACCTTGACTATTATTTGTCCAAGTGAATTTAGGCCCATTAAAACCCAAGTCAACCATTCCATTTGTTTCCATGTAGGCTCTAAGACCATTTTGCTTTGAAGAACTAGCATAAGGCCTTCCACCCTGTCTTTTAGATTGACTAAGGACAGAGTTAAAATCTCCAATGCTAAGAACAGGGCCATTAAAGTTTTGTGTTATTTTTTCTAGATTTTTCCATAAGTCTCATTTTTTGTTATATTGCACAGGACAATAAACAAGATTTAAAAGCCAAGGATTATGAACAGGATTCGAGTACACCAACAAGGTCATTACATTACTATTCATGAAGACTGGTTCTACATCCATATCATTTTTCCACATTACCAAAAGTCCACCCCATCTACTAACCGGTGGAATATTTACAAACAAGCTAAAGCCTAATCTATTCACAATAATTCTAGTATTCACATCTTGCAAAATTGTCTCCACAAGGAAGAATACATTAGGTTTTAGAGACCTAATGTTTGCCCTAAGATTTCTAATTGCACGGGGTCGGGCAAGACCCTGGCAATTCCAACACAATAGCTTCATTTGCTAGTTGGTGGCAGTACTAGCCCTGCTACGTCGGCTTCAAACTCCAGTGAAATAAACTTGAGATTTTGGGACTGAGATGGATTACCCAGTTGCTGCACCTCTTCATGATACAGAGAAAACCTTGGCTTTTTTTTTTATCTCCTTTCTGAACTGTTGTGCTTCTTCCGTTGTATATAGTTCGCAATGGGGATCTCTTCCTCTGCTTCTGAAGTAGAACTATATCCATGCTTGAGTTTTGAAAGAAAACTGTTGGAGTTTTGTGTCTCTTCCCCAGAAGTAAGTTCCTTCCTCTGAACCTCGTGAGTTGGCCTCTTCCTAGTTCCATGTTCCAGAATGAGAAGATTTGAGATTTGAGGTTGTTTTGATTTCTTGAGAGTTTCTAGGGTTGAAGGATAATGGTTAAGTTCAAGTTCTATTTCTGATATGTTTATCGTGGGGTTCGGGTAAAAGGGTAGGGCTAAGTTATATTTTCCTTGGGCTGTGCTTTTGGTTTGATGGGTTGACTTGTTTATGTTTTGGCCTGAATCACCATGCAATTTGTTTGTTTGATTGGCTGGGTCATCATTTGGGTACGCAGATTGAGCTTGGTCCGTGTTATGGAAATTGGGTGGATTGAAGTTGCTTGATTGTGCTGGGGTTAAAGTGGCATGAATTGGTCTTGGTTTAATGGCTAGACAAGAGCGGCCTGATGGGCTAACCAAAAGGGAAAATTCATGGACTTTGGGGTTGAGTTCATTTGGGCTTTTGAGCTGTTCGAACTGAGCTATTTTGCTTTTGAAAATGGAATTTGTTTCTTCTGAAGGTGCATGTGAGTCTGATCTATTAATGTGTGAATTGATATGTGTGACAGAAAGTAGACTGGATTTAAAGGATGAGAGCTCTGTCCTTAACCATTGCTCTGAATGGTTTTGATGAATGGTGTGGATGCTCTCGGTTTGAGTGATGGGAGGACAATTTTTACTATTTTTGTTTGCAAGAGAGATTTGCCAGGTGTAGGCATATAACTTGATTTTCTTAATGAAAAATCTGGATTAGAAACCCCACTCTCTTATTAAAAAAAACATGAATAATGTCGTTTATTTTTTCGCTACTTTTTTCTTTCGATAAGTTATCTAGTTTCGTCTGATCAATTACTTGAATTTTTGTGTGTTGTTTAGCCACTTTTGCTGACCAGTAAGATCAAAATTATTTGTGTTTTATTCCACCTCATGTGCTTCCTTTTTCTTGTTTTTGTTTTTGTTTTTTTTTTCTCTCTCGTTTCACTTCGACAAATATTTGTTTTGTATATTTTAAATAGTACTAGAAGTTTTACGCTCTGTACGTAGTACTCTAAATTATTAATACTAATGCATTAGATTTGAAACTATTCGAAGAGGTGTCTCGCTTAGATTTAACCGTCAGTATTGTAAAACTCACATTTTTTTTTTTATTAATCTTAACGGTTGAAATTTGATACGAGTACTATGTGTCCGTTTTTTATAATTAGAGAGGCTAAATTTTTTAATTTTGATAATTCGATATATATAAAGGATAAAACACTCCATAATTGGAGCATAAACGTACGTATTGGCTTCACCTTAAAACAAAAGAAAATTGTTATTTGCTCTATTCCATTTGCTTCCTCATTTTGACACTTTATGTATTTTAATTTTTATTAATTTTTTTTACTTAATAATTAAAGAAGTAACTATTAATGTATTGATATATTTTTATATTTTTTTAAAATATTTTAAAATGATCAAAAAATATTAATAAAAAAATGAAAAAAAACTTTAAACTAACGGTCACTAGGAGCTAGCAGTAGTACTCAGCGGTAGAGTACACGCTCAAAACAAAAAGATGTAAAGCCTTTGAAATTATCTGATGTGATCTGTTACAGTCACTGAGAGAGAGAAAAAAAAAGGGACAACTTTATAAGTTGTATTTTACTTTAATTTAAAGGAAAACGGATTATTTGAAGTTCTTGCATGTGAAACGTAGAGGGAATGAAGTGTGAGTCAGCTGGGAGTCTAAGATGTGGCTACTAATCTGATTACAGAAATGATATTTTTAGTTTTAAGGTGTGTAAATCTAACGTATTTTTTTTTTTTAAAAGTGAATAAATCTAGAATTCATATAACAAAATTATTTTTTAATGAAAGATCCCAATTTTTTTTTTTCAAATTGACTCTAGATCTGCTAGACTTACAGTAAACCCTCTAACATTACTCTTCTAATTGAATACGTGCAAGAAACTTGAGATCATGTACTGCATATATCGTGGTTTTTAGCTTCACATTTCTACTCTTTTATTTTTTTATTTTTATAAAGAGTTGGAACCACATGTTCAAGAGTGATCCCTCCTTAATTTTATTTAAATCCTCATTTATGGCAGAAGAATACCATGAAACAACCAAATACTTGGGGTTACATGATGTATGCATTAAAACCACCCGAAACCCAAGCGTAAACAAGACCCTCTATTATTTAAAACTGGAGGGCAAACCTCCTTTTTATTATTCATCCTCAACAACTGAGGAGAACCGGTGAGCTTCACATTTCTACTTACTTTCTGATCTTTCCAAATCCTTCTAACTTTTCTAAACATATTTTTTGTGCTCCCGTCGCCTCCAACAAGTAGCAGCTTATATAATTTCGACCCTACCACCAATTCATTGCAAACTTAATCCTAAATTCATGTCACTATTTAAATGTGTTGACGCCAAAGTTATATGCATTAATTAATATGCAATGCATAACTCTTACAAGGTATACATGCATGATATTATTTAATTTTGCTATCTAGATTTCCAAATTATCTTCAACGTGCGTACCTGTGTGCATCAACGATTATGGTTATTAATCATCACCAATTAGGGACCTGAGGTTTGTGATTGGTTCAACTATTAATTAGGAACACAATCTGGCCTACAAAATTTATATTTTCTAATCCAACCACATTAATCAACTGTTGTTAATTATATCAGACAGCATCAAAGAAAAAACCAATTAAAGACTAATTGTTATATAGGAACTAGGGTGGCGAATGAATGAAATTATTGTGGTTTATAATGATTTTAAGCAATTTAAACTATAATATTGACCGATTCTTTAGAATATAAACCAGAGATAATTCAAGAATTTGAAGGACGTGGCTAATTACTATTCCAAGAGGTTGCTCAAGGGCGAAATTAGGCTAGGATCAAAGTCCATAGACCTATAAACTATGAAGGAAGTCATGATCATAGTCCATTATGATGGGGAATCTTTTGCTTTATTATTCAAAGTTATAAATATGACTTTGGTCATTCCTAGTACTGTTGCCTTTAAATTAGCATTTCTGCTAAAGTAGTGGATGATCGATGATGATCATTTGCTTTCTCGTTTATATATTGTTTTGCTTGCTTTTTGTCGGATCAAAGTAATTTGCTTTTTCCACGTGAGTTCAGAAGGCATCGATCCCTACGTACACTAATCCTGCACGTATTTTATTACAGAGGGTGGAATTAATTAATTTCCAGATACAGATCATGCATGACACCTCAACAATCCATCCAAATCAGTGTCTAATCTTTCTAACACAGAATTATGATATGAAAGCTAGACGCCCACAATAATTAACTCATCTCACAAAAAATATGATCTTTAGTACATAAGATACTATTGATACAGAGAGTAGAGATCGACCATGCATGCATGCACGTGAAGCAGAGGCAAAGCACATAATGTCAAAGGAAATAAGCAGGATGGGTCATGAATATTACTGGTGGCTCGCGCATATCCATCAAACCTATATATAGTTCACTACAAGCAATACTGGTTTTTCCCAAGAACAGGTTTTGTGGCAAAAAGCAGACTTTTTGTGGGAACACACACGATATAGTTTACTCCACGATTTAAGTTACATTAATTAATCTACCCATAATTATCAAATAAAAACTTAGAACACACACGATGAAAGGACCCTCAAAGCAAACACCTAATTGAGCAGTATTGGACTTGCTCACTTTTACGTACAAAAGCTCCCAATAATACAAAGCAGACCATGAGAGAAAACTTTTAACATACAAAAAGATCTATATGGAGATAACTTAAACACTGCATGCAAAGAGACCAAAATCTACCATCATCCATTGATTTGGAGGAACATGCTAGTAGATTGTGGCTTAAGGATTAATGCATTATCTGCCATCATTTGTTGGTGTTAGTGCTTGATTTCCCATGCTATCAATGGTACTTGTGGAAAAATAGCCAACACCAACATCAATGCTTAAAGAGTGTGTGGATGGATGAAAAAAATACTCACTTTCTTCTGTGTTGAGATTAGCTTCTTTCCTTCCCTTCTTTCCCCTAACTCTTAGTCCATCCAGCTCCACCGCCACCTCCTTCATAGTAGGTCTATCATCTCCTTTAACGCTTAGGCTTCTTTTTGCAACATTAGCAACTTTCTTTAGTTCCTCGAGATTACTTCCATCGTGAATGTTGTCATCAAGAACTTCTACTAAGCGATCCTCTTTTACCAGATAACAAAGTATGTTGCCAGGTTTCTCTCACTTTCAGGCCTATCCAAAGAAGTCACTTTCTTACTAATCAGTAACTCTGCTAATACAACACCAAAACTATAGACATCACTTTTTTCTGTTAGATGACTAGTATGAAAGTATTCTGGGTCCAAGTATCCTAATGTTCCTTGCACCAAAGTAGTTAATTGTATTTGATCAAGAGGAAAGAGTCTTGAAGCTCCAAAGTCTGATACTTTTGCTATGTGGTTTTCATCCAAAAGTATATTTGCAGTTTTTACATCTCGGTGTATAATTGGCATAGAAGCTTCAAAATGTAAGTATGCAAAGGCCCTTGCACTTTCTGTTGCTATCTTAAAACGCTTGTCCCATGAGAGTAAGGAAGATCGGCTTTTATCATGAAGATGATTAGAAAGTATTCCATTTGTGATGAATTCATAGGCTAGCATGGGCACTTCTGTTTCCAAACAACAACCTAATAGTTTAACCACATTTATGTGGTTGATTTGAGTAAGCACAATCACCTCATTTATGAATTGCTCAATTTGGCTTTGATCCCCAATTTTTGACTTTTTAATCGCAACCACTCTATTATCCGACAAAATTCCTTTATAAACAACACCGTAGCCTCCTTGGCCAAGGACTCTGCTCTTGTTGTAATTGTCAGTTGCCTTCTCAAGTTCTTCAGTGCTAAAGACTTTTGTCTCCAAGGATCCTATTTGATTTGAGAGTCTTTGCTGTAACATTAGGCTACCATTTTGTTGGAACCACTTCTCTTTGAGTTTAATGAGCTTTCTTTTCTGCAGTACCCAATATACCAAAGAACTTCCCACAAGGAGCACTAAGAGGCCAATGCTAGTACCTAGACATATTAAAACATGCATTTAATTTGACCATTTCGACAGTTTCGAATATCTTGTTTTATCAATCGAATTGTATGTCTTATTTAATTTGCTGCTTCCTCTTGCTGCATGTTGTTCCTATTCTCATGTGAATCTTGTACTCTAGAGACTCATGACGCGGTTCATATATTGTTAGGATGAGTACTCTAGCTAGCATTTGCATTAATCTTCTTTTAATTATAGCTCCTTGTTAGAAACAAACTTATAAGTTTATATAAAAGAAAATTATAAGTTTGTTCCTAGCAAACTTATGGCTTGAATATGTATTTCTTTTTTAATTTTTTTTTGGTTCAAATAGTATTATTTATTTGTCAAGGGAAAAATGTGTTATCTGTTAATTATATTCGGGTCTTGATTGATTTGGCCAACAAAGGGAAAAAGGGCCTTGCGTACTATGAGCATTGATTTGGCCAATAATTTTTATTTTTATTTTTTTAATATAGGAAAACCAATATCATTAATAGAGGAAAACATTACAAGTTTTTGAGGGATAGTGTCCTAATAATTTTATTGATGGCCTTGTTAAGTACTACTTCCAAGTATAATCATGGGGGTTTACAAAAGGATTGATTTGGCCAAGGTATAATCATAATTATAAAAAATAAAATATCGATACTATTTTATCTTAATAATTAGTTGATGTAGCAGTTTTCAACATAAACTGTATATTTGATGTGCTACTAAATTAAGAAGCTTGTATATAATTATTGGGAAAACAAGTAGTGATGAGGTTGGATAGCCATGTCCTTAAATTTAGGTAATTTGAAAATTAGAAATTAAGCAAAAAATGAACAAAAAAGAGTTTAAAGATTATACTATTCATGTTATATTTAATAAAAGATTAAAATCGCCGCAATTAACCCTTATTTGCGGCGATTTTTGTATCGCCGCAGAAATACATAGCAAGGTAAAAAAAATTGATGCTGAAAGTACTGTTATTTATTTGCGGCGACAATTTGATCTTTTGCGGCGAGTTAGTGTCGCCGCAAATAATATTTGTAACTGTAGCAGTGTTTTCATTTAGGCGAATTGTATAATCGCCACAATAGCAAGTTTTGCAATGAATAAAAAGCGCTGCAATAACCTTTCAGAAAATTAAGACATTTTGCAAAAGAAATTCCACAAATAGAGAGAATTTTCGGCGATTTCTAAGTTGCCGAGTGTGAAACCAACTAGAATTTTGGAGCAGAATTTACTTTTAGATGTTTTGCGGCGATTTAGTGTCGTAGCAAAAATTTTGTCTACGGCAAAAATATCCGTCGATTTCTCTGATACAATTTGCGGCCAATATTGTTGCTGTAAGAGCATTTTCTGTAAATGAAAAGTTATTAGCGGCGAAAACAAAGCGCCAGAAATGCTAAATTAAATTTAAACCACCCGCTTTATGATTTCCCTCATTTCTTTTCCTCCCCCCCCCCCCCGCGCTTTACGATTTCCCCTCATTTCTTTCCCTCCCTCGCTCTGCCTCCCCCACCCTGTTCTCCCTCAACCCATGTCGCCGCGCATAGCCCGTCGCCAACAACCCCACTACGCTACCGCCACATCACCTCGACGGCCAGCCCTCCTTCTCCCCAGGCCCCGCCGGATCTCTTGCCTCCCTGAATTTGGCACCTCACCCCTCTCTCTCTCGGATTTCTCTATATCGTCACCGCTAGGGGCGCCGTTTGCCACCACCCACACATCGATGCCGTCGCCAGTTCTCTGTCGGATCCATCTTCTCCTCCACGCCTAGCCCAGTTCTCAATCCGAGGCCCTCATTCTCTCCTTTGCTTTGTTTGCAGCCCACGGCCACCATGTCTCGCCAGTGCCACCGTGCTCCTCCCGAGCCACCACTCCACACCAAGCGACCACCACGACCACCCCTAATATTGCCTTATGTTTTCACATTTATGGGTTCTTTTCATTCCTATTATATTTGCTTGATTTCTTGTTTTAGTTCCGTTTGGATTAGTTTTTGTGTTTATATCTGTGTGGTCTAATTTGTTTATGGGTTTGTTTATAAACAAATCCATAAACAAACTAGCGAGGGGATCAGTCTTTGATCCTCTTCTTGTTGATATATAGCAGCATAATTCATCTATTTTAAAACTCACTTGTTCATAATGTTAAAGTTACAGTTCATACTTTATCTACCCTATATACTACAAACATGTGCATGGATTTCAAATATGGCATGCTATTGGGGACATGAAAATCTGAAAAATGTTAAAAACACACAATCCCACCCATCAAGGCACGACAAGAATATGACATCCTGCTTTTCTTTTTTATGACAGTGTTTCTATTTGCTCATTAGTAAATATCCTCGTGTGTATTTGCTCATTAGTAAATATCCATACTTCTGATGGTTAAGTTTCTTGTACTATGATCAACTAATCGAAACGTGTTTATAGTACCAAACCAGCTAATTAGAAAAATGTCCAATATTCATAGACATCAAGGAGTGATGTATTCCTATTGCTTTTGCTGAATGGCTGCAGTGAGAATGGTCTCCGCTATTGGCTTAACTCTGCTTTAGTCATGTAAACTTGTTGCATTAATTTGAAACTGCATGTGTCAATTACCATATATTAGTTGCTTTATATTCAATGAAACTGCATATGTCAATTACCAGTGGCAAAGTAGTGAACTTTTTAGCTTTTGCTTTTCACTGCAGCATTTTCAGTTCACCACTTGAGGCTACTTCATTTTTATTCTCTTTAGGCATGTGAATTTGTAGGAAGTTGATTATCCATACTTCTGATGGTTAAGTTTCACTTTTTATCTCTATTTTTTTTTTACCTTATATTTACTCTTTACTTGGTTTTATTTTTTGTTGAACTTTTGTTTTTCTTTTGGCTATATATTCTTAAACTATACAAAGTTAACTTGTTTATTATGGCAATGCCTTTCACTTTATTTTACTTCTGACCTCAAAAGAAAAATTAATATATAGATGCTAATTGAAGATTTTACCAAAACCATTGTTTTACTTCTCACTTACGATATTGTGAAGAAAGGCTCTCGAGTACTACTTCTTAGTTCTTAAAACTTCTTAGATGGGACATGTTCAATGAATTTTTAATGTTAATTATTTTAGAGAGGGGATCGAAGGGGATCAAGGCCAATAATTTGGATGTTAGCCATAGGGAGCTACTCACAATGTACTACATTTATTTGTGACATCTTAATTGCGAAGATTTGAAAACATGAAAATGCACAAGCTGTTAGTTGTCCAACTTGTGAAGAAAAAGTTTGCTTTCAAGCTTAGCATTCCAATTTCTAACCTCTAATCAGCCCATTTTCTTTCCCTTTCCTATGTAAATTCAATTTAGTTACATTTATCATTTTGTGACATGCTAGAGTACTGAAAAATCGAGACATACATAATAAACTTCTTGTCAAAATCAGTTTTCATCTACCATTTGTAAATAACTGACTGAAGTGTAAATACTAGGTAAAGTTAGTTTTGGTTTTACCCGTGTTCCCTTAAATGAACTTATTATTAAGACTTCCAAGTGACTCATGGGCCTTATCTTGATTCTAAACTAAGATTACATAGCTATTGTGTGAAGTGTAAAATGTAGTTGAGTTTACAATTATTATGTAGGTAGCTAGCCAGATGTGAAATTAAGAACACATGATCATATCATTTTCTATTTATAATGCCAACAGACCAAAATTTTCCCTTCTCGTTTAATTTCTAGCTTTTCTCACTTAATTGTTTGCAGTGGTTTGAAGTTCTTGATGGGCTGTTGGGGAAACACTGGAGGAATCTAGGCCTCTTTTTCAACTGCACTTTTCTTCTATTTGGATCTGTAATTCAGCTAATTGCATGTGCAACGTGAATATATTGCAGAATTATTCATTTGCCATACATTTTGCTTACATCTAGCTTGATTCATGTTATTCACCTTATACATTATTTTCTGCAGTAATATATACTACATAAACGAAAATCTTGACAAGAGAACTTGGACTAATATCTTTGGTGCATGTTGTGCAACAATTGTCTTCATCCCATCATTCCATAATTACAATGTTCTCTATTAATGATAGCATTGATACACTCTTATCATGTCGCAGATGCTTGATGATTTTGTTGATGTGACCAAGGACGAGAAGCTAATGATGCATATGTGGAACTCTTTTGTGAGGAAGCAATGGTAATATTCTATCTCGCTTTTATTTTTTTTGTTTTTTTGCTTTACAATTGACTTTCTCTCATTAGCCATGCCTGTCTGAATTGGCTGAAGGGGTGATTTTAAGGAATATGCTTAGCTAATTCTTTAACTTTCATGCTTTGATTTCAGGAATTTGTCACATAGAAGTAGTGTGAACTGACATGGTATTCATCTCCTCTCTTTCTGCTTCTTTTATTTTTTTAATGTTTATATATTTCCAGTCATCTCCTGTAAAACAATAAATCGTACTTGAAAATATATTCAATTAAATGTAGCCATAGATTAGTGTTGCAACTGTGTGAGGAGTAAAAAGACTTAATTGTAATCATGAAAAACTAGCCAATATAGGTTCTGAAATCAGAAAAATGATCAAACAACATTAAAAAAAAAAAAAAATCTAAATGCATGCAAGATATGTCATATCTGACCAAAAGTCTCATACTACTAACAAACTATAAACTAGCAGTGCATGAGTTGCGATGGAGTACTGCTGCATCATGTTTAGAATAGAGAAATGCTTAGTCTATTTAGAGATTTTGTAAAAGTGAAATTATAAATTGATATTGTTAAGAAAAATATAAATACTTCAATCTAACTCTTTTTATCAGTTTAGATTTTTAGAATAAATGATGATTTAATATTATATGTAACTTGATATGAGATATCGGATGACATTAGGTTGGATGCTTTTCTTCAAATTAGAAATATGTGGCTTGAACAAGTTTCTTGAATCTGTGATATCAAACTCTAGTGGGGAATGATAATAAGTGGTAATTCTCGGTTAGGTTCTTATAAGTATAAGACTAGGCTTCTTATTAAAGTTCATCTAGGGAATTATCAAGACTTCATTCGTTTGAACATTTTTAGAAAATAGTTGCTTCCCCTGCTTGTTCTCTTTGGCTATTGAAGTTGGAAAATGAGACATTGCAATTTTCTTTTTCTTTTTTTTTTTCCCCCTTGCCATCTTATGTGCAATTTCCACCAACCTAACTTTTTACTTTGAATTTTTGAATATTGGGATTCAGAAATCATGTATGGACAATAGTTTGCTACCAGCTGAAAGATAGGCTTAAGTTATCGCCCTAAGCATCCCAATTTGTGTCTTTGATAGCATTTTTTCCGTGGAGCATCAAACCATTCTATGGGTATGTATATTTATTTTACTCAGTATAGGCACTTGAAGTGGCATATATGCATGTGCACATACACCTATACATGCTTTGTCCAGCACATGACATTTTAGTGTAGTGGCAGCAAGAATCAAACTTCTCCCATGTGGAGGTTGCATCAAGTAACCTCCACATAATCCTGAGGTTTGTTTTGGAGTTAATCTCAGAGCTGCCACCATAATCTTATCTTATATCTGAACCCTTTTATGGAATGATCTTCCCATTCTATTATGATGATGTTTAATCCTATGGTTAGTTAGCACTTTATGATCATTCAAAATCTCAAATTATAAGCGGCAAATTGTGTGTAAATAACTCTAGAATTTTGAATCTTGTGCTGTTGGGATTTTTTTCTATTTGGGGAGGGGGGGGTGAATAGAAAGCAACTTAGGGAGGTGAATGGTGGGTTTTTATTTGAGCTGTGCATTAATGTTGGTATGTTGTAAAAGATGCTGATTGCATCATTTGATTCCAACCACACAATAAAATATCCTACACTTGAGAGGGAGGGAGTTGTAGTGATAACTAGCCTTTTCTTTTTCTCCTATTAAAACGTATATGTTATAATCTTCCAAGGAATCTTTGCCAACTAACATTCTCCTTACCAATGATGGGAAAATAAAGCTTCCATATTCTTGTAACAGTGTGAGCAATGGCAACCTCAACGTGTTGAATTGCAGACCCACTTGCCAAGTTTGTTGTACAAATGTATCTAACCTGTACGATCTGATTTCTTAATTGATATTGGCATTTTGCTGTATATATTCTGTGTCTATGCTGATCTCACCGTTTCATTTCACATATTCTTTTAAAGAAACATTGGTTTTTAAATTATTTATAAGTCTTATTTTGTGCTTCCCACTTGTGCAATTGTTTATTTGAGCAAGAACATATAACTTGGATATGTATTATATTTTTTCTGTATTCTGTTTTGTGCTATTTTTTTTTTAATTTTCTGAAACACTATTTTCGGCGAGTAAATTTCGCCGCAAATAATTTTTTGCAGCGAAAACTACCCGCTGCAAATAAGAAATTGCAACCATAATTCAAAATCACTGGAAAATATACATTTCCAGAGATTTTATAATCGCTGCAATTAAGTTTTCAGTTTTTAATATGCAATTCCAGCGATCTTAAATCGTTGAAAATATAACAAAAGCAACGATTTATGAATCGCTGCATTTGGATATTCAAAACCGAAAATTCAATAGCGATTTTATAATCGCCGCAATAGAGTTTTCAAAACAGATTGGCCACTTGCAAGGATGTGGACCTAACGTCGGAAAGGGTTATTTGCGGCAATTTTAATACTTTTAGCGACGGTAAAAAATTGACGGCAAAATATTTTCTGGAGATTTAATAGGCAAACCATACGTGTATTTGCAGCGTTTTATTTGGAATTTTCAGCGAAAAAAATCGCTAAAAAAGATAACTTTTCCCGGCAATTATTGGCTTCCGTTGGAGTACATCAGAAGCAGAGAGATAATACCGACGAATAGGCAGCGATTTTTAAATCGCTGAAAAAGATCAATGGCAGCGATTTAAAGACTTTTCCCAACGAAAATAGTCGCTGGGAAAAGTCACTTCCCTTGTAGTGCGAGTGCAATAGGAATAATTCTAGATTGGCTTTCTAATTTAGGTCTACAACCTATTCCGGGTGGCATCCTCCCATCTCCTTCGAACCCATGTAGACAAGTACATGTGTAATTTCCATTAGTGTTGTTGCATGTTGCATTACCAGCTCATGAAGCTTTCCCAAGCTTGCACTCATCAATATCTGAAAATCATGAGCGCATGCAGACAGTCGCAATCCGTCACAAGAATTAATTATATTCACTACAAGAAAACCCACCTATCTCAGCACCACTTTTCGTCATAAATGCTACCTAAAATAGCTGCATGAACCTTTTCTCGGCGTTAATTGCATCGTCGCACATTGGTTGAGATTAAAGAGATTTTTTTGCCTAAACTCAGCGAGATCTTCAAAACGCCGCAATCTGGAAACCTTTTTCCAGCGAATTTTGATCGCCGCAAGTAGGGGACTAATCGCCAGAAATACCCATACAGACATCACCTTATGGGAACGACAAAGATTTTCTGCCACGAACATCCTTCGCCGCAATTAGACATTTCCATTGATCATGAAATCGTCGCAAATATTTATTTCCTTTCCATAATTTTCGACGCTAAAATAAATTTGCGATGTACATATTTAACGCAAATAAGTATTTTCGACGACAAGTTACATTTTGCGACGACTTAAAGTCGCCGCAAATAATCTGTTAAAAAATTAAAAAAAACAATTAGTTGTGAAACGTTTCACTAGTATAGGTTATCCTTATGATATCTTTTTATAGTATCATAAATGTTAAAGAAGTTAATCCACATGAAACAGATTTACTAACCTATAAAAGTAATCTTAAACCATAAAAGTATCCAAGAATTATTTATAATTTAACTAAAATTATATCTTTCATGCTTTGTAAATAAACATATGTTTGTGGATGCATGAGCGTGTGTATTTTACTAAAAGATTGAGCTATCAATTAAATAACTTACAAAGAGATCTAATCCCAATGATCAAAACAATCCATTAATGTCAAATATAAAAAACATGGAGTCATCTGGAAACTAAAATAAAAACAGTTGACCAAAGTATAAAATCTGGTAAGAAAGTGTCAAACTTTAAACCATTAACATGAAAAAGAAAAAGAAAAACCCATTGACTAGTTCAAAAGAAAACCAAAATGGAATTATATGCACCTCTTTGCACATTAGAGTCCTCTATATGATCCTATAAACTAAAATAAAAAATAAAAATAAAAAGTTTAAGCTATGTGAAAAGGAACAATTTCTAACATCCAACCAAAAATTGTGAAGATATGGTAAAGTGATTGTACCCAAGAACTTTTCCATAACCACGATGCACAGCTTGTGAAACCGGCCCCATTAGCCCAATGTTCCCACCTCCATACACAAAGTCCAGTCTCCTTGATACCTTTACATGCACCTGCCCAAAACATCTCATCCTGTTACAGTGAGAGTGTCTAAACAGTAGCCTCTTCCTGTTACAGTGGGAGCATCATCAACTCTCGTCAAAAACAGTTTGTCTAAACAATTTCACTAGCATTTTTTTTTATGCTAAAACAAAAACAGTTACTACTAAAATTATTTCATTTCAAGTTAGTCACTAACAATTGCTTGACAAAAAGTTTTAAGTCAATTTTACAAACATATTTTCCATGCTAAGCTTCCTGTAACATAATCATAACTTAGTTAAAATATAAAGGGAGTATGACATCTCATATAGGACCTGAAGGGAAGTGACCACATTCACATTGCGTATAGACTAGAACTGATCCAATGCACATGGACATGATATTGGTTCACCAACTAGAAAAATAAAGGACAAAATTCAAACTTTGTAAAAATGTACTTTGAAGAAGTTACGAGAAGTAATAGATATAAAATCCAAGAAAATCACAAGTTGTGTTCATGCAAGATATTAGCATCTTGCATAGAGAAGTGACCTAAATCAGCAAACATTGCTTCTGCACGTGCAGCAACACAGGAACTCATTCAATGACAAGAGCAGAAACTAAGTGAAACTAGCCCAACAATAAGTGGAATTAAAGCATAACATCAATTTCCTGATAATTTCAGACCATGGCTACTGCAAGCAATTAGGTCACAATGTCTACCACAACTGTCTTAGATTCATTTATTAAAAATATGGAGCATGCTTTGCTGGCAATGCAATACTAATAACTTTGATAAAATAATAACTTTGATAAAATAAATTCTAGACTAGGTATCATATACTTTACCTCCTGACCACCCAAAAAAATCACATTGCATATAGACTACTAATGATCTAATGCATTCTCACAATAAATATATTTTATATCTGGAAAACAAAAATGATAAGACAAGGCAATATTAGGTAATTACCTATTGCATATAATCTGGATTTTGTATTACTAATGTCATTTGGTATGGAAAATGTCACATTTTGAGGTTGAGTTAAAGAGATGAGATAAAGCCAAACTAAGGGCCTAGAACTTAAGCGGAATCAGAGTTGAAGTTGCTAAATTTACTGCTATAGCTTGTACAGCCAATAAGTTAATTGCAAAAAAAAAAAATTATTTGTTCTTATTGATTTGTACAGCATAACCCCATAAAACTGGCTGCTACTCAACTTCTTCCTCTTGCCACTCTAATTAGAGACATCCATTGGTAGCAAAATCTAAAGTTATCAATGGACTCTTATTTATTTGTATGACTAAAGTTGGAAAAAAGGCTAAACAGGAATTACTCCAACTTCCAGACCAACAAAAACTCTTAGGTGACTTGCTATTTAAATGGAACAGATTTGGAGTTGCTAGAACAGCTTATTAAAAGAAAAAAAAAGAATAAAATAGAATAAGAACAGACCAAATAATTTCAGCAAGTTCAGTTACACATTAGCAATTTCAGTTACATAGCAAGTTCAGGGGCACATGATATACAAGTTCAGTCTATGTCAAACAATTAACTTACTAACTAACAAACAAACTAACTAAGTACTATATATTAAAAACATGCAAGCATTAAAAACAGTTCATAGGAGCTTGTCCCAGATGCAGGGTATGCCATTCAGTTCAGCAGCAAGCAACTTGCTGGTATGCTAGCCTAATTCGCGACCAACTTCACAAGCTTACATTTGGAATCAAGTCTGAGCTTTGGAACTACTTAGTTTAAGGCTTAAAGTCAAATTGAAACATGAACACTAACATTACCAGACATTAACCAACATCGAGATTCACAACTGTATGTGTTTACAAAGTGTCTTACACAAAAAATAAAAGCATGTAAATCTCTTAAACAAAAAATCAAAGCATTTAAAAAGTGATATTGAATCTCAAATAAACAAAAAATAGTTTGAACTGGTTGCGTAGAAAATATTCTCAAGGAAAAAGAATCAGTTTCTGTAGTAACTTATTCACAAGATCCCAAGATAGGTACCCCTCAAATGTTTCAATCCTCCTATGCAAAAATTCTTGAAGCAAATGCAATTGGAAAAAGTAGCTGTAAGTTTCAAAATTAATCAAGACAAGAAAAATGTTTCAAATGAGAAGAATTGAATTAGTGAAAAGGAGAACAACGTAGGTATCAAAGTGGACAGTTATCAATAGTAGGCTTGTTATTAGCATGATATTTTTTATGCATGAGTTTACTTTCTTTTTTATCTTTTGGATAAGTAAGAAATTTCAACAAGAAAAAAAAAAAGAGCACTTAAATACAGAGAGGCATACAGAAAATATCACAACCTATTGCAATCCAACTTTTTATCTATAAGTATACACAAAAAAGTGTTCTTATTAATAGATTACATAGGAAAGTAAAAAAAAAGTGTTATTCAGACACAGGGAAACACCAACGGTGCATAAATGGATCAAGAGTGTAATAAGTTAGGGTTTTCGTATAATTCTTGCAATCAAAAATCAATGAACATAGATTTGATCCTCGAAAATGTAACAAATGGGAAATCATGAGAGCAAGGGGGAAAATTACAGATATATATATATATATATATATATATATATATATATATATATATATATATATTCTAGCAAAGCATGAAGAAAAAACACAAGAAAAGAAGAATCGAAACTCACAAGGGAGGGCAGATCAGTAGCAAACCGCGTTGGGGCCATGGGTTGCGAACAGAGCAAGGGAGAGAGGGAGGGCCTCGGGCTGCTGGGCTAGGCGTGGAGGAGAAGGGGGCGATGGCGTCGAGGTGTGAGTGGTGGTGAACGGCGCCCCTCGCGGGGCGATATAGAGAAATCCGAGAGAGAGAGAGGTCGAGGCCAGATTCGATGAAAAGGACATTTCTGCCTTGGGGGCTGGAGGAGAAGGAGGGGGTGGCCACCAAGGTGAGGTGGAGGTGGCGTGGTGGGGTCGCTGGCGACGAGCTGTGCGCGGCGGCGTGGGTTGAGGGAGAAGAGGGATTGGGGATGCAGATCCAGCGGGGGAGAGAAAGAAATGAGGGGAAAACAAAACGCGGGCGGTTTAAATTTAATTTAACTTTTCCGGTGATTTGGATTCGCCGCAAATAAAATTTTAGTTGACTGCATATGTTCTTACGGCAACACTCTTCGACGCAAATGATATCTATCGCGTCGATTTCTCTAATCAATGGAAAGGTTTGCCACTTGCTCAAATAGGCAAAATGTTTTGCAACGACATCAAATCGCCGCAAAAAGTAATGTATGCTTGGAAATTTTCTTGCGACGATATTAAAATCATTGGAAAAGGCGTAAATTTTCTTAGAGATCTATTGCCGCCCTTTTTATTCGCTGCAAAAGAAGCTATTGTAGCGATTTTACCATTCACCGAAATTGAAATACTGCTACAGTTACAATATTATTTGCAACGACGATAACACACCGCAAAGGTCAAATAATCGCCGCAAATAATATAACAATAATTTCAGCATTTCAATTTCGAATACATTGGTTTTGAGTTGTGTGACGATACGAAATTCGCCAAAAATAAGGGTTAATTGAGGCAATTTTTTTGCGGCGATAAAAAAATCGCTGGAAAAGATATTATTTCTTGTAGTGATTATATATAGAAATAACATAAATATATATATATATATATATATATATATATATATAAAAGTCGGCCTACTCTGCCGCCCAGAGTAGCCCGCTCAAGATGACTGACTGTTGCTTTTTAGTTTTTTTTTTCTTTTCATGTATTTAAATATTTTAAAAAAATAAAAAAAGTTAATATACTTAAAATCACTTTCTTAATCACTAAATAAAATAAAAAAATTTTGGTCAAGAGGTCAACTTGAGATGTACATCTTAAGAGGGCATAGTAGTTTTTTCCTATATATATATATACATAAAAAATTATTTATGTTGTCTAGCTCAGTTGAGTTCAGTCTAATTTTAAGCTGAGTCTAACATCCAAACACTCAACTCTCAAATTATTAAACTCATCCCAACTCAAAACCTTCTTACACGTGGGACCTACAACCTTTTTCAACTTAAAACATCTTTATACGTGAGACCCACAACCTTTTTCAATTTCTCATAAAAGTACTAAACTCATCTTAACATCCAAGCACACTTTAAACTCAATTTAGATGGGCCCACATAACTCCCTCCACAACTCAACTCACTACTATTCATAAAAAACTCAACTTAGCTTAGCTCAACTCAACATCCAAACGCAATCAAGCTGCAGAAGTCAATCTCACACGCTGAACTCAATCGGAGACCCACATAAAAAAAACCAGCTTTTTAATGGTTAGCCTTTTTTTTTTTTTTTCCGGAAATCATATGCTGGTTTTGCACGTTCCAGAATTATATATAGTATTAATATATATATTTATATGCTAATTCCCTATGGGTACTAAATTGATGAGCCAAATTATGGAAAATATAAGGATGAAAAATTATTTACACAACATTATTCACAATACTTTAAAAACTTTATTTTTTAAATGAACGGTATTTTGTAAAACACTTTATAAAAATAATCTTATTTTATAAAAGACTCGTTTTACTTACAGTACTACATGTACTTACTGCTTTACTTACATTTTTACAGCTTATAAGACTCATTTTGCTAGCTTTCTTTTAAAATTTAAATTTATTGATTTTCAGCATATCAATAATTGACATGTGGGGAAGTAAATTTTTTGTAAATTTTTCTTAAATACATTTAATATTTTCCAGCTCGTCTTAACATTGTTGTAAAATATATTATAAAAATATTTTGTGTGTACATCATTAGAAATCATAAAAACGTATATCATGATTACCTTGGCAACTGTCAAATCCATCACGGAAGTATGGGTTCCCTTGATAACCAAAAGAGCAATTGCAATGATACACAGAGCCATTGTTGGAATTGTAACAATAACTATGCGTTGCCATACATGTGTAGCGGCCATCCTTATTTTTCTTAGCATTCTCGCATGTCTCATTCCCAACTGCCCAATCAAGCACTAGGGGCATAGTCGTTCTATTCACCAAATCTTTAAAATCCAAGGACAAAAAGTTGTATGCTTGTTCTTCCACTATAAAGTCGTAAGCACATTCACTGATGTCAATAGTTTTCGTGTTGTCACTCAAGCTCCGAACACTTGGATTAAATTCGGTCGCTCCTTTTGGGATATAAGTCTGACAGCAGCCAATACCAGAACATGACCCGTTAACTACATCGGTGACATTGTCGTTACAGAGTGATAAGCATCCAGTAGTGAAGCCCTTTTGTTCCACAGAGCCCTTTGTTTCCACATAGCCTTGAATGAACGAATAAACGCCACAACCCACTGCAGTAATCTTGTTCCTCTTATTTGAGATGCGAAAATTTGAAAGCTTGAACAAGCTAGGTAGAATTGCCACTGTAGTTGACACTTATACTAATTGGCTCTGGCCGATCATCGTAGCATCTTTGGTAAGCACTCCATGCAATGCATGGTTGATCAGCCTTTCGTTTGATCTGGCTGCGGTTGAGGAATTTACAAAAACTGGCTATGGGGTTTGAGACTCGCAGTTCACCATCCAGTACTGATATCTTCTCAACAAACATATCAGGGCCCAGAGATGGTTTTGGATGATCAAAATTGGTGGTACAAGTGACGAGAAATGTTGAGTCAAGGTAACAACCATCGCTTGTTCCAAATGGGTAGGGTACTTATTAAAGTTGTTGCACTATCTATTCCCACTTACTCTATGAGCTGCTTTAAGCTTCCTATGTCTGTATGCACAGAGCTAGAGAATTTGATTACTAAGTTCTGGTGGGGTCAAAGGAATGAAGAAAACAAAATTAGATGGGTAAGTTGGAACAAACTATGCAAATCCAAAGGCCATGGTGGTATGGGTTTCAAAGATTTACACACTTTCAATATGGCTCTTCTAGCCAAGCAGGGATGGAGGATTTTAAAGGAAGAAAATTCACTGCTACATAACATTTTTAAAGCCAAGTATTTCCCAACAACAAGCTTTAAAGATGTTAAGATAGGTGCAGCACCTTCCTATGTATCGAGGGGAATATGGGAGGCAAAGAGCTTACTTTTACAAGGATGTCGATGGAGAGTAGGTAATGGTAAGGCCATCAATATTTGGACTGATTACTGGCTGCCTCATCACAAACTTATCACAGCCCTAGAGTCTGCATCACAAGTACAAATGGATTGGATAGTTTCTGAGCTAATTGATGATAACACTAAGATGTGGGATATGGAAAAGATTACTAGATTTTTACCCCCAAGAGAAGCATATGAGGTCTTCAAGTTACCACTTCCTGCTAATAATAGACCGATACTGTAATATGGGAACCTGAGAAGAATGGTCTGTTTAGTGTTCGAAGTGCCTACAGATTGCTCTTAGCATCTAGTGACGAGAGGCATTTAGGTGAGGTATCATATGGAGAGGAGCAAAGAAGGATGTGGAGGAAAATCTGGAAACTGCATGTACCAAACAGAGTCAGGATTTTTGCTTGGAGGGTATGTCAGAACAGTTTACCAACATTAAAGAACTTACAAGCAAAGAAGATGCTGGAAAATGCAAGGTGCAGATGGTGTAACATGGAGAATGAAGATATCAATCACGCCCTACTTTATTGTCCTAGACTCCAAGATGTTCTGTTTTCTCTGCTAACTTTCTTAAAGGAAAATGTTGTACAAATAGATTTTATACATTGTGGAGACAGTAATTCGAATGAACAAAACTGGGGAATTGGAAACACTATTCTTATGTGCTTGGGGAATTTGGTATAGCAAAAACCAATCAATCTTTGAAAACAAACGGATATGTCTAGAACAAGCAGTAGATCATGCTCTTTTAGTGGCAAAGGAGTATGAGTGTGCAGTAGCAGAACTGAAAATTAGTTCTAAATCTCACTGTGGCTGGATCCACCCACTTGTTGGTAGCCTAAAGTTAAATGTGGATGGAGTTCTATTTCATGATCAAGGTAGATCTGGTATAGGGATGATACTCCGAGATGAAAATGGGAAGGTGCTCTTTATAGCTAGTAAGCCCGAGCATGAGATCTTTGATCCTATGGAAGTGGAATTTATGGCATTGCTAAGGGGCCTGCAATTATGTTTACCTTTGGGAATTCATGATCTTCAAGTGGAAAGTGATGCTTTGTTGGTTGTGCAAGAGCTTACAAAAGGGGAGGAATCTATGTCTATCTGGGGAAGTCTAGTTCTTGAAATTAGAAATTTGTAATTAAGGTTTCCTAACGTTGTAATACAGTATAGAGGCCGTATGGCCAATTCTGCAGCCGATTGTTTGGCAAAATATTCATGGCATCGTCATGACTTAATGGTTTGGTGGAACTCTTTCCCTATAGTGGTTTCACATATCATTGAGCATGATGCCTTGTAGTTATTTTTCAGATGAATGAAGTTTGCTTTGTTATCAAAAAAAAAAAAAGAAGATTCCCAATCTCCTCATTGTGGTATATAAAGTAGTGCATTGTTATAAAAATACTCACAAATCGATATAATTTTTTGTGATAGAATAAAAATTTTATAATAAAAATAATTATAATTTAACATATCACATAAAATTATTTTAATTTTTAAATTATTTTTGTGAAATTTTTTTATTACTAAAAGTATTTTTCTATAAAATAAATATCCTATGCACACAACATGTGACGCCCCGACTCCCACGTGCAAAAAGTCTCGAGAATCGTGACGTCAGGATGATGACAACACGGGTCACACATCCCAACGACAAGTGTTAAAGTGTGTGCAACATGCAAAAGTGCACAACAAAACGCAGCGGATTAATAATAATTAAGTCGCTAAGTACCAGAATTTTTATATACAAAAATACCAAAATACTAGTATACTGAAAGTTATACAGTCATCCAAGATAATACAATAAAGCCAAATGTAAACACATGGGAAACAAATCCCATACCAAAACAATAGCAACCACATGCCACTTAACCATGGAGCCGATCTCTAAGGCTCGTCATCCTCGTCCTCATCTGCACTAAAATCTACGGTACCAAAAGGGTACCGCAGGTAAGTAATAATCCAAATGATCTCTAAGATTAAAATACATTTACTGCAACCAACATACATGCATATGAGGATATATGCACCAACCCCAAAAAAATTTATTGGACATTGTAGGCTGGAATCACAGGCGAGATTCTACCACCATCCCTGCTTACCACCATCCCTACTGCGTGCACCGTAGGCGAGAATCGCAGGTGGTACAACACCACCATCCCTGCTTACCACCATCCCTACGCGTACACCGTGGGCGAGAATCGCAGGCGGGACTATACCACCGTCCCTGCTTACCACCATCCCTACAGTTCCTTTCCACACAACACCAAAAACCCAATGGAGCACTGTAGGCGGGAATCGCAGGTGGGACAACACCACCATCTCTGCTTACCACCATCTCTACAGTCTCCTTTCCTTTTTCCCACAAATGAAAACCCAGTTTTCAATAAACACAAAAATATACGTGCACATGCAATGTTCCAATCCGACATTAAATTCCAACAACCAATCCAATAGTAAATCCCAACAATCAATCCAGATCACAACACAACCAATCACAGACATAATAAACCAATCAGTGCAAAAATATATTAAAATCTTAAAGATGTTCGGGAAAATACTTACAACGCTTTAATATATTTTTCGAAGGATCACGAGAGAGCTGGAAGCGCCAAAACAGCAACACCACAGTGTAAAAATATATTGTAGCCGAAATACACAGTGAAACCCAAAATCTCACGGGGCCAAACGAAGACTTGGGAACGATAGGGTAGGCCCTATGGAAGGTGGGGAATCTAATGGTATCGAAGGTTGGCCGTGGGTGGCGGCCGAAACGGCGGTTTTAGGGCCGAGAAACTCGAATCGGAGAGGGGGTTCGATGGGGCGGCTCCGGCGACGGATCGGGGCCGGGAATGGGTGGAAAATGTTGCTGGAGGGCTGGTGATGAAGTGGTGAAGATGTGGTGGCCGGACGGCGGCAAAATGGGTGGAGGAAGGCTGCTGCTTCGCACGGCTTCCGGAGGCTAACGGCGGCGCGGCATGGGCTGGGATTTGGAGGGATGGCTCGCCGGCAAGTGGGGAAGCCGGTGGTGCCGGCGGTGTCGGCCACGGACGGTCGGCGGCGGCACCGAGTGGGTGAGGAACGGACAAAGCGGGGGAGAGGAGAGAGAAGGTATCAGGCTGGGCAGGGGGTCCGAAGGAGAAGAAGGAAAAAGAAGAAAAAGAAAAAGAAAATAGAGAATAAAAAAAAAGAGAATGAAGGAAAAGGAGATCCAGACTTCATCTTGGGTTTCGAAAGTGATCCAACGAAAAAAATTTTAAAACCACTAGATAAATAAAATAATTCAAACTCAATGAAATGCTCAATTAAAATAGTAAAAATATTAAAATCCAAAAACAAGCTAATTTAAATTAAAGATCAATTTAAATCCAAAACATTAAATAATATAAAGAAAATCCATTAAAAATAATTTTCACAACTTAAAAATATTATAAAATAATATTTAAAATCCCCATAAATTTAAAACAAGAGAATAAATTTTTAAACGAATTAAAATAATCATTCTTTAAAAATACACTAAAATCTGAGATGTTACACAGCAAGCACCAAGAAGGTGGAACTAATTTAAGCAATTAAGGTAAAGCCAATACATTTATGCTCCAATGGAATGTTTTATCCTTTATGTATCAAATTATTAAAACTGAAAAAAATAGCCTTTAATTATGAAAAATGGACATATATATAGTACTCCTATCGAATTTCAACCCGCATTAAGATCAATTAAAAAATGCGAGTTCATGTACAATTCTGTCGATCAAATAATCTAAGCGAGATATTTACATTATACGTTTTTTTTTTGTAGTTCCAAAATAATGTATGAGTATTAATAATTTAGAGTACGATCGAAGTGTGTCCCAGCAAATTAAAGAGAGTAAAAAAAGACGAAAAAAGGGAAAAGGGAACACATGCATGAGGTCTGCAAAAGTAGCCAAACAAAAAAGCAAAAGTCAAGCAATTGATCAGACAGGATATCTTATCCAAAGATAAAAGTGGCCAAAAAAATGAATTTCATAACGCGAATTTATGACTGGGAAAGCAAAAGATTCCACCTACAACAATAATTTAAGAGCTCAATTATGGAATGACCTCTTCTTCTTCTAAGTCTCCCACTAGCACTATGGTTGTTAAGATTTTTAAAATTTTTATCGAAATCTTAAGAATTCAACTAGGAAATTATAATATAGATCACGTAATCATGTCATAAATTCAATGTGATCTTCTGTCGATGTGGGGAATGTTCCCACTTGCATTAATCTTGACTTTTGTTGATTTATGATTAATGAAAATATTTTCCTTTAAAAAAAAAAAAACCTCTCTTTCTGCCCCCATGCATGTTGAGTACAAATATTAAATAAGATGTCTATTACAAATAAATAATTATTCAAACGAAAAAACGAATGAATATATGAGTATTAAAAGTACGTAAAAGGAAATTAAGTTATAATTTAGAGATGTCGTGCAACGCATGGTCGATGTAATATATACCCCAGCTCTTGCTGTACGCTTAGTTCAGTCATGAAGTCTAACAATGAGCTTTAAAATAATATAATTAGGGGTTTTCTGTTCTTAGCTTGACTTTTTCAAATTAATGTCGAAAAAATGATTATATATATATATATATATATATATATATATATATATATATATATATATATAACTAGTCAGTGGCAACGTGTGCTGCACGTTTGCCCTGTGACTAATTTTATTATGTTTTAAATTTTTAATTATAAATAAACAGTGGAGATAGTATTCTAAAATTACAACGGAAAATCATAATAACTGATCATGATTTATTCTTAAAAACTTAGCTTCTTTGCACGTATACAAAAAAAAAAAAACATTTAAGTCGGCTTGTTTGCAAGAGTTTAATTGCAGACTATTTGTGTTTATTGCATAATGCTGGTTACCTATTTCAACATATCATGGAACCTCCGATTTTAACTAACAATACAAACTCTACTACAAACAGAATAATTGGTTTAGAGGATAATAGATTTGATGGTGGGGAAACTGAAGTGCTATGTGAATCTCTTAAAATTGAAGAATGTATTAAGGATATACCAATTCCTCAAGAACTTGATGATGGTAGTGTCAAGAAATCTCAGAATGTCTAAATGGATGATGATGATACGATTGAAGAGCCAAAGTCGGGAATGGAATTTAATTCCCTTAAAGATTTAGTAAGTTATTATAAGTAATATGGTTATGGGAGAAAACATTTTTAAATTATTAGTAAGTTATTTAGTAAGTTATTATTAGTAAGTTTTTAAATTTTTATATAAAATACAATAAACATTTCAATTTTTTAAAATTTTAAAATAATAATAACAATAATAATAAATAATGTTCTAACAATATTTTATTTAACTTTTAATTTTTATCTCAACTAATCTCATCTAAATTTAATATCCAACCTTAAAAAAGAAAAAAAACCTTAACTCACCTAATCGGCAAAAGGGCAAAAGCATAAGAGAATCGGATTTTATGAGAAAAATAGGAAAAAAAAAAGGAGTAATTGATGAGGAATTGTGTACTGAACGTGTGCTTAGTTACAAATATATAAAAATGAAAAATTGATAGCAAATGAGAAATAAGAAAGTGAAGAAATTTTTTTAAACAAAATTAAAACAAGTCATGGGTTTACATAACTTGAGGTAAACCTACTATAAACTTAACAGAAATGATAAATCCATATAAATTTGTGTTTTATTTAGTTATATAACGCAAAAGTATAATAAGAAAATTTTAATAAAAGCTTAAATTAATAATAAAAATATTAATACTAAAATTTTATTACAAATTTTAAAATGTAGAAACAAGGCTGCAAGCGAAAAAATGATGTTTATTACAGTTTGAAAATTAAAATTAATGTTAATGATAATTTTGTTAAGTTTCTATATAAAAAAAGATGGGGTGAATTCATTTGGTTATGGGAGAAAATATTTTTAAATCACGGATTTTTCTGAAAGATTATTGAAAAAAAAATTATTTTAATTTCATCTTATGAGAAGATAATTTGTTAGTAATTATGAAACATTTATTCATAAATATGTAAAAAAAAAAATTCAACATTATATAAATTATTAGGAAAGGAAAAAATTTAAAAATGTATTATAGATTATATTATTCTGCACTACAGATAATGTTAAACCATTGCGTTATTCCAAAGGCAGTTTAGTTTTTAGTTTAAGAATGTAAAGCAAATCATTTTAATTTACTTTAAAAAAGTTTTCATAACCTTTTTTAATATTATTAAAACAGAAGCACTATAAGAAATAATAACAACGAAAAACATTAATTTATTTAACATTCTCAACCTTGGCTAAATAAAATAGTAATAATGATATATTATATTTTTAAATTATTAAGAACTTATAATTTATTTCCTTATGAAAATTTGTAATTATACCGAGCAAGTTACTATTATTACTCTTAATAGTTATGGTTGGATGCGTATATTGTATATTTGTTATTTTTAAAATAAAAATATAATGTGTTAATTTTAAAATTCAAAACTATAGTGGTAAGTATTAAATAATTTAATCATATATTTTATAAAGTCTTATCCTTTACATTTAAAAAAAATTAAACAAACTATAGTACATTAGAAACTGTAGATATATCTCAAATAGCGTAATTAATTTCAGATTAATTAATAAACTATTCAATTTATCTAGAAATGAAAAAAAATATATATTTAAGTTTACTTCTTAATAAATCATTAAACAAAAATTATTAATAGAAGGAAAAAATTAGATTTATACTAAAATTTAATAGTCCAATTCGATATTTACATAATTCAAAATTAAAGGAAATAAAATGCTGCACAACATTAAAATTTAATTTTTAAGATTTTGATTTTTTATTAAAATTTTATGAAAACTTGGTATCAATTTAGAAAAAAAATACTATAGTCTAATTGTAAAGCTCAACTAATTTGTAATGTTACTCATTTTTCACATCTAAAACCTAAAAACAATGCTATATCTTTATTTCGATAAGGATAAAAAAATCTATTTTTTTTATTTTTTATTCAATTTTTTAGACGATTAAACATTAAAAAAATTTCACAATATCATTAAAAATACTTTTTTATAATAATGAAACGAAATGAGATGAATTGATAGTGTTTTTATAAAGGGGCAAAATAGGAAAATATTTTCGGACGAAACACTGTTCATGCCCGATTCGCCCGGTTGCTTAGATCGGCTCGCGGCGGTTAACGGCGGCACGATAGGGGCTGAGATTGGAAGGGGAGGGGCGATGGACGGAGGCGAAGAGAATGGACCGGGCGGTGTTGGCCACGCCGACGTGCGGCGGCGCACTGGAAGGGACGAAGAAATGGGTCGGCCTCGGCTTGGATTCGCTCGTCGCGGCGGTTAACGGCGGCACGATAGAGGCTGATAATTGAAGGGGAGGGACGCCGGTCGGAGGGAAAGAGAATCGATGGGTTGGTGTTGATCACGCCAGAGTACGGCGGTGCTCTGCGGGAGAGGAAGCGGACGGGGAAGGGGCGAGTGGCAAAACGGTAATTTTCGAATACAACCAGGGGCAAAATGGGAAAAAGACAGGGACAAAACGGGAATTGAGAAACAAGAGCAGGGGCAAAATGGGAAAAAAAATGTTAGACGAAAATACTGTTGTTAAGCCATTCGCACTTTATATATTAGTAGATATCGCCAATTCATTTACCTAACATAATTAATATATTTACTGTTTTGTTTACTAAATATAAGCCAAATTAAAAATTAACAACGATGTAATTAATCTCAATCGGTCGTGATACTTGTGGCCAAAAATTATTTATGGCTATAAGTTTGGTGATATGGTTGGGTGATTGATCACAAAAATATTCGATTTTTTTTTATTTTTTATTTTTTTTACATAGATCCACCAAGAGATCGATCGGTATCATGCAGTACTACTTGTTTGATTACAACTTTTCCTTTCAAAATTTTGGAATATTTAAAAGAAGATAAAATTGCATTCGAAATAATTCAAAAATATATTTGGGAAAAGATCATAAAATTATGCCGGACCATAAAATTATTATTTTCCTGAAAGTAGAAGTGTTTCGTTTCCCATGCTATCATAATTAGGTACTTGTCAAACAATAGCCAGTGCTAACATCAATAGTTAAAGATTGCACAGACGTACTAACTAATTAAGCAACTGCTCACTCTTGTGATCTCATGTGTTGTGATTAGCTTTTTAGATTAGGTTTGGATGTTGAGATGTGAATTTTTAATTTGAGATGAAAGTTAAGAATTGAATAAAATATTATTTTTTAATATTATTATTGTTTTGAGATTTGAAAAAATTGAATTGTTTATTATATTTTATGTGAAAATTTAAAAAAAAAGTTATAATGATGAGATGAGATGAGAATTTTGTATTTGAAAAAGGGCAAGTTTGGAGGATGAGATGAGAATTTTTAGTTTTATATGAAAGTTTAAAATATTAGTTTTTAATATTATTATTGTTTTGAAATTTGAAAAAGTTGAATTGTTTATTATATTTTGTATAGAGATTTGAAAAATGTGTAATTATGAGATAAGATGAGAATTTTATGTCTCGTCTTATGCCCCAAACCTGCCAAATTCCTTGAATTCTTTTACTTAATTCTTAATCCATCCAGTTCCACTGCCTCTTCTTGAATGCTCTCTCACATGTGTGCGTTCAATGATATTACTCATGCGATCCCCAGTCGCCCCATCTTGGGACTGTTAGAAAATATGTTTTGAGAAATTAAAAAAATTTTGGAGATGCTTTTGTTTTTTTTTTTTAAAAAAAGAAGATTAATGGAAAAATCAAATGCTTTTTTTTTTTTTGTGCTTTATCATCTTTGGATAAAAAGTGGTTTTATTTTTTCTTGAAGTATAAACTCTTTTGCCACCAAGCACTAATATTTAAGTTACAATAATTAATCTACCCATAATTCACAAATAAAAACTTAAAACACATGATGAAAGGACCCTCAAAGCATACACGTAATTGAGCAGCACTGGACTTGCTCACTCGTACACACAAAAGCTACCAATATAATACAAAGAAGACCATGAGAGGAAAATTTTAACATACAAAAAGATCTATATGGAGATAACTTAAACACTGCATGCAAAGAGACCGAAATCTACCATATTCAGCCGTTGACTTGGAGGAACATGCTGGCTGATTGTGGCTTAAGAACAAATGGATTATTTGCCATCATATGTTGGTGTTAGCGCTTGAGTTCTCATGCTATCAATGGTACTTGTGGAAGAATAGCCAGTGCTAACATCGACGCTTGAAGAGTGTGTGGATGGATGAAGAAAATACTCACTCTCGTGATCTGTGTTGTGATTAGTTTTTATTCCTTGAATGCTTTTCCTTAATTCTCAATCCATCCAATTCCACTGCTACTTCTTTCATGGTAGGCCTATCGTCTCCTTTAACACTAAGGCTTCTTTTTGCAACATTAGCAACTTTTTTTAATTCCTCATCATTACTCCCATCGTAGATGTGATCATCAAGAATTTCCAACAGGCGATCCTCTTCTACCATAGAAACAAAGTATGTTGCCAAATTTCTCTCACTTTCAGGCCTAACGAAAGAAATTACTTTCTTACTTGTCAATAATTCTGCTAAAACAACACCAAAGCTATAGACATCACTTTTTTCTGTGAGATGACTAGTACGAAAGTATTCTGGATCCAAATACCCAAATGTTCCTTGCACCAACGTAGTTAATTGTGTCTGATCCAGAGGAACAAGTCTTGAAGCTCCAAAGTCTGATACTTTTGCTGTGTGGTTACCATCCAAAAGTATATTTGCAGTTTTCACATCTCTATGTATAATTGGCATAGAAGCTTCACAATGTAAGTATGCAAGGGCTCCTGCGGTTTCTGTAGCTATCTTTAGACGCTTGTCCCATGAGAGTAAGGATGACCGACTTTTATCATGAATATGGTCAAAAAGTGTCCCATTTGTGATGAACTCATATACTAGTAAGGGAACTTCTGTTTCCAAACAACAACCCAACAATTTGACAACATTCCGGTGGTTGATTTGAGTAAGCACAACTACCTCGTTTATGAATTGCTCTATTTGACTTTGATCACCAATTTTGGACTTTTTAATAGCAACCACTTTGTTATTTGGCAACACTCCTTTGTAAACAGTTCCATAACCTCCTTGACCGAGGATATTACTTTTGTTGTAATTTTCGGTTGCCTTTTTAAGTTCTTCTACACTATAGATTTTTGCTGTATCCATAGATCCTGTGTGATGTTGGAGTCGTCGTTGTAACATTAAGCCCCCATTTTGATGAAACCAGTTTTCTTTGAGTTTAATGAGTTTTCTTTTCTTGAGTCCCCAATATACCCAGGAGGTTCCAACAAGAAGCACTAAGAGGCTTATGCTGACACCTGTATTTTCATATTCAAAGTTATAAAATGCACTAATTTGGCCAATTAGCTAGAAAGTTTCGTATCTCTATTGAGAAGGTTACGAACCTAATATGTATTATATTAAGATGAGTCAACCAAGATTGGAAATACATGAATGTTTGTCAAGCAAATGATATACGCACTGGGAAAGTATATAATTAGTGATTCCTTAATATTGTAGTTTTCAAAGTAGAAATCAGTGAGCTTGGGAAATAAAATTCTTATAAATGTACGTACGTACGTACCCAATGCAATGCTGATGATTTTATTATTAGATTGGCCAACTATAGGCTTGCAATCTGTTCCGTCTATCCTCCCATCGCCTTCGTATCCCTCGGGACAAGTACATGTGTAATTTCCATCAGTGTTGATGCATGTTGCAGTGGCATTGCAAGCTGGTTTCCAATGACCCAGCTTGCACTCATCAATATCTGAAACACAGTATATATATATAGCCGGTTGTCACAAGAAATTTCAATGTTTCCATACAAACTTAAAAAATAAATAAAATTATGAGGATGTAATTAAGACCACTTGAAATGTGTTGTATCAAAAATTATGATTAGGAATAATATGACTTAGATAAAGGATGGCATCATTTACCTTGGCAACTGTCAGGTCCACCAGGGAGGTATGGGTTACCTTGATAACCATCGGAGCAATTGCAACGATACCCAGGGCCGTTTCTGGAATTGTAACAATAACTATGCGTTGCCTTACATGCGTAGCTATCCTTATTTTTCTTAGCATCTTCACATGTCTCATTTCCAACTGCCCAATCAAGCACCAGTGGTACAGTCTTTCTATCCCGTAAATCTTTGAAATCTGAGGGTGAAAAGTTGTATGCTTTTTCGTCCACTATAAAGCCGTAAGCACATTCACCGATGTCAAGAGTTTCCGTGTTGTACTCGCTCAAGCTCCGAACACTTAGATCAAATTCGGTCGGTCCATTCGGGATAGAAGTCTGACAACAGCCAATACCAGAGCATGACCCGTTAACCACATCGCTAGCATTGGAGTTACAGAGTGATAAGCATCCAGTAGTGAAGCCCTTTTGTTCCACAAAGCCTTGAATAAACGAATAAACGCCACAACCCACGGCAGTGATCTTGTTCCTCTTATTTGAGATGCGAAAATTTGATAGTTTGAACAAGGAAGAGTTGCCACTGTAGTTGACACTTATACTCATAGGCACCCCGCCATCGTCGCATCTTGCGTAAACACCATTTGAAACGCAGTTTATAATAGCCTTTCGTTTCTGGTTGTGCTTGATGACTTTACAAAGACTGGCTACGGGGTTTGAGACTCGCAGTTCACCATCCAATACTGATATTTTCTCGACAAACATATCACAGCCCATAGATGGTTTTGGAGGTTTGAATGTGTTGTTACAAGTGATGAGAAATGTTGAGTCAAGGTAACAACCATCGCTTGTTCCAAATGGGTAGGGGATTTCAACTTTTCCGCACATACGGTCGCAGATTGAGTTTGTAATAGATGCTACTGTTGCTGCTATAATTATGACCCCAAGTAGCAGTTGTTGTAGAAGCTTTCCAAGCAAATCCATGGCTTTCCTTTCCTAGAACAAAAATGCAACACATGATTAATTGGATGATAATTGGGAAAGAACAACTGTGCGGCGTTGACAAAATAACTCGAGTTGTAGAAGAGAGAAACATATAAAAACAGACTGTTATATATAACCGCGCGTAGAATGTACCAACATAAACAAATCACAGGACTTAAGACACGTTAAACACAGAGATGGGAACCTGCCAAAACTATAAGGGAAAAATTATCTGAGACGAAGATAGGTTTCTTGATAGTAGCTAGGTCTATGATCCTCACCTCTCCCAGTACTTGAGCGCAATAGGAGTATCAGCCACTTCCTTCAGCTGCCCCGCTTTGATCTCTGCATTTGCTCTACCTTTCTTAAGAACTAATTGAAACAATCCATTCTTCTTTAAAGAAGAAATAAACATATACATAGACTTGTCTCATCTTTCAAACCAAGTTGTCTTTTTCCTTTTGAAAAATGCTATTTTTATTACTCAAAATTACCGATCGAGCATTTTATTTAATTAGTAAGGCAGTAATTAGTAATAAAATTATTTATATATATATATATATATATATATATATATATATTTTTTTTTTAATGATTAATTAAGGATGTAAGAAAAATATTTAAAAAAATAAAAATTTGAAATACACTATGTAGCACGCCGGGCGTAAGAGCTGGGCCCACCCATTGTCCTTTCTTTTTGCTGCATGGCTAGTGTAACTATTGGGGCCGACATTCCAAAGCTATAATTTTTTCAAACGAAAAAAAAAAAAAATTTCTTCGGCACGTTAAATTATTTAATGTTTCAAATTTTCTGTCATAAATTATCAATCATGTGACATATTATATCCTCTGATTATAAAAATTAAGAAAAAAACCGAAGTGATATAATTAATTAAGAGTCTAAATTAAGAGTCTACCTAATTTTAATTCATTAGTACTAGTCATCTTATAAGAAATGATCTCTAGAAATTTATATGTTTGTTATAAGAGTCTACCGCTGATTATAATTTCTTTCACTGCGTTCTTGTTATAAGAGCTAGGGTATGTACGTTTAGGGATGGATCCGTCAACCAAGTAAATTATTTCGACCCGACAGGTCTACAAAATAAACTAAAAATGAGAAAGCTAAAATCCTACCAAATATGATCTCCTATTCAAAAGGAAAGTGAAGGAAGAAAGTAATGTTTTTAACTTTAGATAAGTAAAAGATTCTCAATCTCATCGTTGTGGTATATAAATTAGTGTATTGTTGTAAAAATCAACTCACAAATTGATTTTATTTTTTGTGATAGAATAAAAATTTTATAATAAAAATAATTTTATAATTTAACGTATTACATAAAATTAAGTTAATATTTTAATTTATTTTTATAAAATTTCTTTATAGCTAAAAGTATTTTTCTATAAAATAATATCCTATGCACACAGCAAACAGCAAGCACCAAGACGGTGGAACCAATTTAAGCAATTAAGGTGAAGCCAAAACATTTATAATCCAATTGAATGTTTTATCCTTTTATGTATCAAATTATTAAAACTGAAAAAAATAGCCTTTAATTATGAAAAACGGACATATATATATAGTACTCATATCGAATTTCAACCCGCGTTAAGATCAATTAAAAAATGTGAGTTCATGTACGATGCTGGCCGTCAAATAATCTAAGCGAGATATTTACATTATTAATATTTTTTTTTATAGTTCCAAAATAATGTATCAGTATTGATAATTTAGACTACGATCGATCGAAGTGTGTGGCAGCAAAAGAGAGTAAAAAAAGACGAAAACAGGGAAAAGGAAACACATGAGGTCTGCAAAAGTAGCAAAACAAAAATGCAAAAGTCAAGCAATTGG
This sequence comes from Cyclocarya paliurus, assembly GCA_029856935.1. Classification (NCBI taxonomy): domain Eukaryota; kingdom Viridiplantae; phylum Streptophyta; class Magnoliopsida; order Fagales; family Juglandaceae; genus Cyclocarya; species Cyclocarya paliurus. Next base: position 6,089,947 of record CM056947.1, read on the forward strand.
TCAGACAGGATATCTTATCCGAAGATAAAAGTGGCCAAAATAATGAATTCCTTCACGTGAATTTATGACTGGGAAAGCAAAAGATGATCCCCACGTACAACAATAATTTATGAGCTCAATTAAGGAATGACTCATATAAGAAGTCTTTCTTTTCTTTTCTAAAGTCTCCCACTAGCACTATGGTTAAGATTTCTAAAATTTTATAGAAATCTTAAGAGTTCAACTAGGAAATTATATATATCATGTAATCATGGTCATTAGCCAATATTATATATATCCAACTGGAATAACGATAAAACCTTTATCAATGACTAAAAATCTCTTTTCCTGACCAATTCTCAAAAAAGCTCAACTCCATTTCACATGTTAGAAGAGAAGGCAACAAAGCTGCTCATGCGCTTTCCAAGAATGCTTTGTTAAACTTAGGATGCATGACAGTTCGAGATTGTAGAAGAGAGAAACAATGAAAAACAGGCACAGTCGTAGCTGCAGACTAACTACATAAACATGCATATCATGGGATCGGATCACTTGTCATACATCAAACACAGAGAACGGAACCTGGCAAAGATTACAAGCTGGGACAGGACAGTTCTAAATAGATGATATTTTAAACACTAAAACAATTTACACTAATTATAAAATTCGGACAAATTGTGCTCATTCAATTTCAACCGTTAAGATTAATGAAAAAAAAAAAGGTCCTTGTACATGTACAATATTGACAATCAGATCTTCACAAAATATTTACATTGTAAGTTTCGATCGATACAATGTATCGCTTTTAATCATTTAGAGTACAACGTGTAAAATCACTAGAAGCACGGCCAGCTGCTAAACCATGCATGCATGTTGGAGGCGACGGGAGAACAAAAAAGAGGTTTAGAAAAGTTGGAAGGATTTGGAAAGATCATAAATTTGAGCGAACCATTTGGAAAGAGGAAAAAAGAAAAAGCAAAAAATAGAAACACAGAAAGCTAGCAAAAGAAGCTAAAAAAGAGAAAACTAATGGTCCAACAAAATATGATCTCTTATTTAAAAGAAAAGCAATGTTTTTAACTTTGGATAAGCAAAAGATTCCCCAATCCCATCGTTGTGGACTACCACAAAGTAGCTATCCATGCAAATTACCAAGGAAAAAGTGTAAAACTTCTGGTACTATTTAAAATATACAAAACAATTATTTCCCGAAGTGAAAAGAGAGAAAAGAAAACACAAATAATTTTGATCCCACAGGTCTGCAACCGTAGCAAAAGAAAGAACAAAAATTCAAGCAATTGATCAGACAAAAGATATGTTATCATCATGTTAATTTATGATTGACAAAGCAAATTAAAGATTCCCACTTACAACAATAATTTAAGAGCTCAAGACTCGTAAAAGAAGTCTTTCTTTCTTTTCTAAGAAGTCTCCCACTAGCACTTTTATGGATTTTAAGAGTTCAAGTAGGCCCAAAGATACGTGAAATCACTGGTCCAACTGGAAAAAAAATGATAAAATCTCTATCAATTGTCCTCCTTTGATGAGACTCATCTCATCACTATAGTTTTTCTAAACTTTCATTTAAAATATAATAATTAAATTTTTTTTAAATCTCAAAATAAAAATAATATTAAAAAATAATATAATAATAATATTTTATTCAACTTTCAAATTTTATCTTATCTCATCTATGTAACCAAATGGAGCATCTCATCTCATCTCAACTTTCAAATTCAATCTCTCTTCCTACCCCACGCTGAGTAGGATTAAGAGATATAATCCATGTCATTGTTGGACTATCAATTTAATTAACTAAGGGTGTCTATTAAAAATAAATTATTCAAACGAAAAATGAATATGAGTATTCAAAATTATTACGTTAAAGGCAATGGTATTTGGAGATGTCGTGGCAGTCATGAGTTGTGCAAGCATGCGTCACTCATTCATTTTGGAAAAAAAAAAGTTGGATTCACAATTAAAATTTTTTTTTATGTGGATCTCATAATTACTCACTTTTTTTAAAAGGAGTTTGCGGCACTTGTTTAATCCATGAAAATATTTAGTATTACTCAAATTAATATATACCCAATGGCACCTCTTGTGGCATTCTTAGAATCATAATTAAGGCTTGTTTGGAAAAAGTTTTCATCTCAAAATTCTCATCTCATCTCATCTCATCACATCTCACCTCCTTCTCAAATATCACTCAAACATAAATACTTTCAAACTAATCATTACAACTTTCATAAACTTTTAAAAAAAAAAAAAAATCAACATTTTCAAACCTTCAAACAAAAATAATATTAAAAAACTATATTCTAACAATTTTTTAATTTTATGATATTTTTTATTCAACATTTTCTCTCCCTTTTTCCAAAACTCAAAAAATACTCAACTCAAACTATTTCACTACTATTTACAAACTACCTTACTACTATTCACAAAAGTGTAATGAGTAAGCTTTAGAAACAAAACAACCAAGGGTTTCTTAGTTTGATTGTTAATTTCCAATTAATGCTTGATTATGGTCGGAAAATGTATTATGTTGCGTTTCTTGAGAGGGTGATTTTGGCAATTTTGGAGATTTTTAAACTCTAAGGTTTTGGTCATTTCGGAATTCTAGGAGTTTCCTTTTTTGGTGGCTTTCGTTAGTTTTTGCTAGAGTTCGGCCATGGAGGCCGCCCTTCCCCCTCCGTTAGGCTCTTCTACGGCAGGGGCAGTTGTGACTCTAGGGGCAAAGTCTTTTGCTCAAGTGGTTTGTACTACATCTCTGACCACTTTCAAGCTCCCGATGAGCTACCCGGTGGAGATAGATGGTGAACAAGGTTTTATTTTTTCAGAGGTGGAGATGTCCAAAGCTGTGGAGGATTTCAAGTTTGCTCTGGTTCTTAAGTTTTCTCGTACCAGACCGTCCATTGAAGCTGTGCGATCTCATATTGCTAAATCGTGGGGTCTGAAAGAGGTCCCAATTGTCAGCTTTATGGATGCTTTACATGTGCTGGTACAGATGCGATCTGAACGTGATTTCTTGCATGGCTGGTCTCGTGAAGGACGTACGACGGGGGATTCATCGTTTCGATTATTCCGTTGGACCAAAGATTTTGATTTGGCGCATGAATCTCCACTTGCTCCTTAGTGGATCTTTCTGCCAGGGTTGCCTTTTCATCTGTATCGTCCGGACTGTTTACAAATTTTGGCAACTAGGTTTGGTCGTTATTTGGGGACGGATAATGCTACGCTTCATAAAACCAGGGCATCTGGTGCTAGGATGTGTGTAGAGGTGGATTTATCGGCTGAACCAGTGCAGGGCTTTCCCATAGTTTTATCGGCTACAAAGAAAATCTGGCAAAACATTAAGTATGAGAGGCATGGTTTATATTGCTCCTCTTGTCACCAGCAAGGTCACACGTCAATGGTTTGTAGGGCTGGTTTGAGGAATCCAGAGGGGGAGAAGGTTCAAAGGAAGTCATTGGTCAAGAGAGTATGGCAGGATAAAAATAAGAAGGCTGTTATGGATTTGAAGGAAGGGGAGAAAAAGCGGGATGTAGCACAATCAGTACAGGATGGGGTGGCAGATGTGGTTTTAGGTGTTGGGTCTTCCTCTGGAGGGGCAGCAGTGGATGGGATAGAAGGAAAGGAGGTGATAGCGTCTAATGCTCAGGTGTCTAGGTCTGATACGGAGGATTCAGAGAGTTGTGAAGAGATAGAATGTGAAGTAGATCCAGGCCGGAATGTTGCGGTCCTGCAGGAGGTTAACATTCCGTCTGATCCTATGCCTTTTGGACCGAATCAAATGCTTTTGAATGAGAATCCTGCACTTTTTGAGTCTGAGTTCTTGAGGAATGGGAAACATGGTGTTGGAACGGATGTAACATGGCAGTGTGATGTTGTGTCGGAGGTTTTGGAAATGGAATGCCGTGGTGGGTATTTTGGAAAAAATTTTTATGATGCTAGTGGTTTGGGATACAGCTCAGATGGAGAGGTGGGGGGTAGGGGGCAAGAGGGGAGGATGGAAAAGGCTTATGATTCTGACCAAGAGCCTCCTGGGAATAAAACCAAGCGGAAAGAGATTTTGACACAAAGTGTTCGGCATTCTCAGCGGGTTGCTACCCGCACGACCAAATTAAATTTATGATTGACACGATTTTAGTTTGGAATATTCGTGGTTTGGGTCGGTCGAGGAAGAGACTTAGAAGTTTAGTCAAAAAGCATCGGGTGACGGTTGTAGCGATTTTGGAACCTTTTCATGAGGAATCAAAAATGCAATGGCTGGCTGTTTACTTGGATTTTCCAAAGTTTTGCTGTAATGAGTCTGCAGGAGGTAAAGTGTGGCTTTTTTGGAAGGATGATTATGAATTTGAGGTTCTTCATATGACGGATCAGTCCCTTTCGGGTTGGTTTTGTTTAGGTCCTACTCGAGTGTTGGTGATATTTGTTTATGCCAAATGTAATCAGTTTGATCGGAGACATTTATGGGGAGAACTTGAAAGTATTTGTATGTTAGAATCACCTTGGCTGTTGGTAGGAGATTTTAACGTAATACGCTTTGATTCAGAACGTATAGGGGGGAACCCTCGTCCATTGTCAGCAATGAATGATTTTAATGTTAGCTTGAATAATTGTGGACTTGTTGATATGAGAGTTTAAGGTAGAAGTATGTCTTGGTGTAATGGCCACCAGGGTCGGTCCCGTAGTTGGGCTCGATTAGACCGTGCGGTGATGAATATTGCTTGCTCTAATCTTTTTGGCATGACTTCTATAGAATATCTTCTGAGGAAGTCATCTGATCACTGTCCCATGGTGATTCATCTGAGTGTGCCGAGACTCTCATATGGGCCTTCTCCTTTTCACTTTCAAAATATGTGGTGCTCGCATGAACTGTTTATGAAGTGTGTGGAGGATGTATGGACTCAGCCAGTAAGCGGTGGTAGTGGTTTGTTTATATTAGCTGCAAAACTGAAGAAAGTGAAGGCTGCTTTGAAAATATGGAATCGTAACGCTTTTGGTCGCGTGGATATTTCGATTAAGGCGCTAGAGGAGAAGGTGGAGTTGCTGGAATTCTAGCTTCAGGATAGAAATGATCCGGATATTGAAAGTGAATTCATGCATGCTAAACAGGAGCTGACAGAGTGGGAAAAAAGGGAAGAAATAAGACTGGCTCAGAAGGCGAAAAGGAAATGGCTTCAAGAGGGGGATCAGAATTCTCGTTTCTTTCATGCTACTGTCAACCAACGGGGAAAGAAGTCTACTGTGGCCTGCATGAAGCTTACGGATGGAACGGTGCTTTCTACACTGGAGGATATTCATAATGGGGCGACTGATTTTTTTTAGGAATTTTTGTCTTCAAGGTCGACACTGCAGCCTGCGGAACTCTCAGGTTTGATAAATCCAGTGGTTTCGGCAGAGGAAAACTTGATGCTTTGCACTAGCCCGACGACAGATGAAGTTAGAGCAGCGGTTTTCTCCATTCCAAAGCATAGTTCACCTAGCCTGGATGGTTTCGGATCTGGTTTCTATATGTCTTGTTGGGAGATCGTGAAGGACAACGTGGTTAATGCAGCGAGAGATTTTTTTCTTGGTGCTACATTACCAAGGTTTTATTCGTCCTCTTATATTGTTCTAATTCCAAAAGTTTTGGATTCGAAGAGTTTTGATAAATTTCGGCCTATAAGTCTTTGCTCTGTGGCTTATAAAATTTTCTCTAGAATTCTGGTAAACCGGTTGACGAGTTTACTACCGAAGATAATTTTCCAGGAACAGGGTGTTTTTATTCCTGGGCGTAGTATTTTTGAAAATATTACGCTTGCTCAGGAAATGGTCCAGTCTTTGAACAAAAAGACCCAAGGTGGTAATATGTTGTTGAAGGTAGATATGGCTAAAGCATATGACAGAGTTCACTGAGATTTTCTTTTGTAGGTCCTGAGCAGCTTTGGGTTCAATGAAAATTTTTGCAAGTTGATCGCGGAGTGTGTCCAATCTCCTTGGTTCTCTATTATGCTTAACGGAACTTATAAAGGCTTTTTTAAATCTTCGCGAGGTTTGCGTCAAGGGGATCCACTTTTGCCGTACCTTTTTATTATTGTGGAGGAGTGTCTCTCTCGTCTGTTAGTGACTAAATTTGGGGAAGGAAGAATTGGCAGATTCTACCACCCAAGAGGTGCTCCCTTGGTGTCGCACTTGCTTTATGCTGATGATTTATTGATTTTTACTAATGAGGATGCCAGGTCATTTTGGAGTTTGTTGAATACTCTAGAAACATATGAAAGTTGGTCGGGTCAACTTATTAATAAGGAGAAATCAGCTATTTATTTCTCAAAGCAGATTAATTTCGCTAGAAGATGGGAATTGTTGAGACTTTCAGGTTTTGTAGAAGGATCCTTTCCGGCTTCTTATCTTGGGGTGCCCTTGGTGACTGGGAGATTAACGGCCAAATCGATTGAGCCTTTGGTGAATAAAATTCGTGAGAAGGTGGCAAGCTGGAAAGTTAGACTACTGTCCCAAGGTGGGCGATTAATTTTGTTGAAGCATGTTCTCTCTTGTATGGCCACCTATTTGTTAGCCGTGCTTAGTGTTCCGTTGGGGTCCTTAAAGAAGGTAAACTCTATCTTATCAACTTTCTTTTGGGGGGAGAGCAATGGAAGAGCGAAGAGGAAATGGTTTTCTTGGTCCAAGATGTGTCTGCCGACTCTGGAAGGGGGTTTGGGTCTCAAGAAATTTGTGGAGGTACAGAGATCTCTTCATATGAAGTTTGTTTGGCAGTTGTTAACGTTGGATAACTTATGGACCCGGTTCTTCATGGCTAAATATGTGAAAAATGGTCACCTGGCTCTTGCGAAGAAGTCACCCGTGTGTTCCAGGTTCTGGAAGTCGGTGATGAGTGTTTGGCCGGATGTCTGTGATAATATTCATTGGAGAATCCGTGAGGGCACAAAGTCATTTTGGTTTGACAAATGGCTTGAGTCTGGACCATTATGTTTACTGGTTCCTAATATTGTTAATCCTTCTTTGTTAATCAAGGATTGTTGGGGTCCCTATGGTTGGGATTTCGATTTGTTGGAGGAGTTGGTGGGTAACGAAGTTATGGGGGATATCATAAACTCTGTTGCAACAAAAAGAGAAGGGGTTGATTGTCTCATTTGGAAAGCATCGTCAGATGGAGTTTTTTCTTCAGCTAATGCTTGGAAAGTGATCCGTTTAAAACAAGAGAATCTACCTGGTATGGAGTGGTTATGGCATAAATTGCTACCGAAAAAATTCTCGATATGTATGTGGAAAGCTCGATTTCGCTGTCTATCGGTGTATTCCAAAGTACAGAGCTGTGGTGTGCAATTGGCGTCTAGGTGTGATTGCTACAATGCTAGGAATGTGGAGACCCTGGAGCATATTCTGTGCACTGGAGAGTTTGCAACGCAGATATGGGAGAGAGCGGCGTTGGCTTTGGGTTTACCTTTCATGTTTGCAGGAACTTGGTGGGGCCGCGTTATGCATTGGTTTTCTTTTGCTCGGAAGTCTTCTCCAAGGGGTATCTTGATTGGGCTATTACCCACTCTTATCACTTGGAGTCTTTGGCACCGTAGGTGCAAAGTGAGAATGGAAGGAGTTGCAGTTTCGGTGGAAGGGTTGTGGCTCTCTATACGGTATTGGCTCAGGAATTTGGTTCAAGAAAATACGATGGGTGGGCCTGTTTCGGCGTCTGATGCAAGGGTGCTTGCTGAGTTAGATATTCCTCCAGTTCAGAATCATCTACGCAGGCCACGTCTTGTTGTTTGGAATAAACTAGCCAATGGTCATGTTAAATTAAATGTAGATGGGAGCTGTAGGAAAAATCCGGGATCTTGTGGGGGTGGAGGCGTGATTCGTGATAATTTTGGGAATTTAAAAAGGGCTTTCTCAGCTTATTTTGGGCAAGGTACCAACAATGAAGCTGAGCTCCGTGCTTTACATGCGGGTGTGTTACTGTGTAAAGAGTTGGGTTTTTTTAATCTTGAAATTTAGTGTGATTCTAAAATAATAGTGGACTGGATTCTCTCGCGAAATTGTATTGTTTGGTATCTTTGAGATTTCTGGGAGGAAACGATTAAAGAGCTTCAAGGAGTTAATTTTACTATTCACCATCATTACCGCAAAGCTAATAAGGTTGCGGATTTTTTGGCTCGGCAAGGTGAAGCAGGTTCGACTTGTAGATATGAGGACGGTGGTTTACTTCCCCATTTTGTTAGGGGTATTCTTCATACTGATAAACTTGGTATTCCCAGTATTAGAGCTTAAATTGTTTTGTCATTGTTTTCTCTTGTTTTCTAGTCTCGGGGTTCTTTTTGTTGGTTTCGTTTGCTTTTGTTTGTTTGGTTGGCTTTGTATCTATGGTTTTCCTCTACCATATGTGAGGGTTTCTGAATAAAATTGGGGATAGATCACTCGTGTACAAGTGGCCTTGACTCTTTCCAAAAAAAAAAAAAAATGTATTATGTTAAAAAATGAACAAAAAAGATCAACTTATTTATGGATCACCATATATAATATAACATAATTAACATATTTATTGAAAGTTTACTGAATATATGTCAAAATAAAAATTATTAATGGTCTCGATCATTTTGTACGTGAAGAAGGTAAATATGAGGCAAATTAGACTGTACTCAAACCTAGCTTTGCAAAATAAAATGAACGGAGGTAAATCTCGGTCGGCAGTCTTTTCTTTTTCTTTTTAATACATATTAGTTAATTATGTTTCCTAGCTTGTTTATTCGTAAGTGATACTTGTGGGCAGAAATTAATGGCTATAAAGTTTTAATAAAAAAGCAAGTAATTGATCAGACGAAACCATATATCTTATCGAAAGCAAAAAGTAGCAAAAAAGAAATGGCATCATGTTAATTTATGACTGACAAAGGAAATTAAGGCCTCGTTTGTTTATAAAAAAACATCACATTTCATCTCATTTCATCTCATCTCAAAATAATCATTACAATTTTTCTAATTTTCAATACAAAAAGAAAAAGAATTAAATCTATTTCATCTTATCCTATCTAATTATTACAACTTTCTCAAATTTTAATAAAAAAAATAAACAATTCAATTTTTTTAAATCTATCTCATCTTATTCTATCTAATCATTACAACTTTCTCAATTTCTAATACAAAATAAAATAAACAATTCAACTTTTTTAAATCTTAAAATAAAAATAATATTAAAAAATATATTTTAAAATTACTTTATTTAACTTTTTAATTTTAATCTTAATTTATCTCGTCTCATTTTATCTTAAAAAACAAACGAGATCTAAAGGTTCCCGCAACAATAATTTAAGAGCTCAATCATGGAATGCGTCGTAAAAAGAGTCTTTCTTTTCTTTTCTAAGAAGTAGCACTTTTATGGTTTTTAAGAGTTAAAATAGGCCCAAAGATACATGTAATCACTGATCCAGCTGGAAAATAAAATCTCTATCAATTGACCAGCTTCTTTGGTTTGGAACTCATTTCATCTCTTATAATTATTACAATTTTATTAAATTTTTTTATAAAATATAATAAATAATTTTTCAAATCTCAAAACAATAATTACATTCTGATAATATTTTATTCAATTTTTAAATTTTATCTCATCTTATATGTATAACCAAACGAAGTATCTTATCTCATCTTAACTTTCAAATTGATTCTCTCTTCCTGCCCCATGCTGAGTAGGCTGAAGAGATATAGCTCATGTCATTGTTGGACTAACAATTTAATGAAGGAAGGGTGTCTATTAAAAATAAATTATTCAAACGAAAAACGAATATTAGTATTCAAAATTATTACGTTAAAGGCGATGGTATTTGGAGATGTTGTGCCAATTGTGCAACACATGATGTTAATAATGCTAAATACAGTCATAAGTTATGCACGACGCTTGCACAATCCATGAATATTAAAAAAAAATATGTTAATCTTAAGTACTCATTTTTTTCAAAAGGAGTGCACGGTGCTTGCACAATCCGTGAATGTATTTAGTATTACTCGAATTAATATATATACCCAATGGCACCTCTAGTGGCATGCTTAGAGTAATAATTAAGGGCTTGTTTGGATAAAGTTTCCATCCCAAAATTCTCAGCTCAACTCATTTCCAAATATCACTCAAATATAAATACTTTCAAACTAATCATTACATGTTTTTCAAATTAATCATAACAACTTTCCCAAACTTTCAAAAAATTGAAAACAATTCAACATTTTCAAACCCCCAAACAAAAGTAATATTAAAAAACTATATTCTAAAAATAATTTAACTTTACAATATTTTTTATTCAACTTTTTCTCTCTCCTTTCCCAAAATCTAAAAAATACTCAACTCAAACTATCTCACTACTATTCATAAACTATCTTACTACTATTCACAAAAGTTTAACATGAATAAGTTTTAGAAGCAAAAAAAAAAAAAAAAACTAGGGGTTTCTTTTTTTTATTGTAATTTCCAATTAATGCTTGATTATGGTCGAGAAAAAATGAGTAAATATATTACATTAAAAAATTAACAGAGAAGATCGACTTATTTATTCACCATATATAATATAACATAATTAACACATTTACTGAATTTTTACTGGTCTCAATCATTTTCTACGTGAAGAAGGTAAATCTAAGACAAATTGGACCGTACTCAAACCTAGTTTTGCAAAATAAAATTAATGGAGGCAAATCTCTGTGGAGCCCAAGTAAGAAATCTTTTTTTAGTGTTTTTCTTTTAATAATGTGAAGCCCAAGACTGATTTGGAAGTAGGTTTTCTTTCTTTAAGTGTGTGTCTATGTGAAGGCAATGGGCTTAGCCCGTGTGGAAGCCTAACTCAAGATGAGGAGCAAAGCTGGCCCTCATCTTTGGAATGACGCTGTTTTGGCTTGGAGTGTGAGAAAAGAAAAGCTCAACTTGCACCCGAGGTTGGGAACCTCCCGCATACCCGTCCCTCCACGTGTACAATAATGAAACGGTGCGTTAAGACACCACAGACGAAACACAAAACAAGCTTCCCCACGGACAAAACACCTCCACAGATGAAACACCCCCACGAAAAAGAGAACATGGTGAGAGAAAGCTAATTTGAGGGAACAGCGGAAAAGGCTGGAGATACCCTATGATGGTGGCTCACGGAGGCACAAGTTCTATACAGTGGGAGGAAAGGTTAGGTTTCGTGATGTTGACCAATGGTGGAGAGAAGAGGAAGAGAGGTGGTAGTTCAGGGGTCTTACTGAGAGGGGCAAAGAGCCAGTGCTTAGAGCAGAAGTCGTTGGGGTAGAGACTACGAGATGGAGGATACGCGGCGGCACAACACGACATGAAGAAGCCGAGAGGGTGATGGAGGACGAGGCTTCCATGGTGGTTGGCAGAGTGCTCTGTTTCGGAGTAGAAAAACAGAGTATAACTGCAGGCAGCGTGGAGTAACGGTGTGAGGTGGAGGCCCTAGGCAGTGGTTGGTGGTTCTTGGTGCAGGGAGGTAACGACAAGGAGGAGCTTGGACAGTATTGTGTGGTCTTGTCCGGTTCTCCTCCAACGAAGGTTGACGTGTGCATGGGGCGACTTCTCATTTGAGGACACAGAAGAGCTGGGCCGTGGGGGGGCTGGGCAGTGGACGAAATGAAGGGTTGGGCGTGGCTACTACGGTGCGGAAGAGGCTCGAAAGGTGGTGGTGAAAAGCTAGCGCACGGTGGGGCTTTGGGCTCACAATTTTTGCTATTTCACAAGGGTGGTCCTTCCGGTGCTAGGGTGGTGCAGTAGCTTCTTCATTGGGTTGACGAATGAGGGAGGAGATGTGGTTGCGGTTGCTAGGCAGGGAGAATGGGACGGTGTTGGGTGGGCGAATGAGGGCTAAAAGAAAATAGGGTTTTCTCACCAACGTTGCTACAGGTACACGGGGTTGGGTACCTTTGGGGGAATCGACTGACGTGGCAATATATTAAAAGACAAAAACAAAAAAATGAGAGGGAAACGAAACCCAGAAGAGAGAAATAGAAATGAAAACCTTCAGCTTCCATCTTCAGAGCATCAACAACCAAAGCCCTCATTCACCCACCCAACACCGTCCCATTCTCCCTGCCTAGCAACCGCAACCACATCTCCTCCCTCATTCGCCAACCCAACGACAAAGCCACTGCACCACCCTAGTATCGAAAGCACCACCCTTGTGAAATAGCCAAATTGTGAGCCCAAAGCCCCACCGTGTGCCAGCTTTTCACCACCCCCTTCCGAGCCTCCTCCACACTGTAGCAGCCACGCCCAGCCTTTCACTTTGTCCACTGCCCAGCCCCCCCACGGCCCAACTCTTTTGTGTCCTCAAACGAGAAGTAGCCCCACTCACACGTCAACCTTCGTTGGAGGAGAACCGGACAAGACCACACAATACTGCCCAAGCTCCTCCTTGCTGTTACCTCCCTGCACCAAGAACCACCAACCACCGCCTAGGGCCTCCACCTCACACCGTTACTCCAAGTTGCCTGCAGTCATACTCTATTTTTCTACTCCGAAACAGAGTACTCTGCCAACCACCATGGAAGCCCAATCCTCCACCACCCTCTCGACTGCTCCATGTCATGTTGTGCCGCCGTGTATCCTCCATCCCGTAGTCTCTATCCCCAACGACTTATGCTCTAAGCACTAGCTCTTTGTTCCTCTCGATAAGACCCCTGAACTACCACCTCTCTTCCTCTTCTCTCCACCATTGGTCAACATCACGAAACCTAACCTTTTCTCCCACTGTACAGAGCTTGTGCCTCCGTGAGCCACCATCACAGGGTATCTCCACCCTTCTCGGCTGTTCCCTCAAATTAGCTTTCTCTCACCGTGTTCTCTTTTTCATGGGGGTGTTTCATCTGTGGAGGTGTTTTGTCTGTGGGGAAGCTTGTTTCGTGTTTCGTCTGTTGGGTATCTTAACGCACCGTTTCATTATTGTACACGTGGAGGGATGGGTACGCAGGAGGTTCCCAACCCCAGGTGCAAGTTGAGTTTTTCTTTTTCTTTTTCTTCTTTTCTTCGCTCCCCACCCTTCTCTCCCCGAGCTACGCACCACCCCCCACCCCGACTCATGAGCTTGTCGCAACCCATGCTAGCACCACACCGGCACCACATGTCCAAAATGCACAACCCACTGTCCTTGTCTAGCCACTGCCCCCTTCTCCCCCAATCCGTGTGTAACGCCCATCCTTGTGATGGGTATTTTTACAAAATATTTTAGAAAACACGACGGGAATTACCATCCAATTTAAAACCTTTTACTGTCCTTCCTAGGGTGCAAGACTCTACGTTATAAAATAAAATATGCTTTTATAATAAAAGAGGTTTGCGGGTTAAAACAGTGGAAAATATAAATCTTTAAAATAAAAAGGAATTTCTTACATTTAAAACCATCATGCCTAGACTTCCGTGCCCTTCTCCTTTGGCTGTGTCCCTCCTGAACAATAGACGGGGGTTTTCATATTTAAAATGTGTTTTTCTTTTAGTAAAACTTTCCCCCGTTACTGCTTTCATTTCTTAAAGAATGCCATGCATTCATACATTCTTTTCTTATCACTTTCATAGGCCAGTGCACACTGTTACGCCCCGTGTGCTAGGATTAGCGGCCCTATGGCCAATGGATTTGCCCATGGCCATGGATTGGAACCCCATTTCATCAGGGATGCAGCACTGGGTGCACTACCAGATACTACCGCCTAGCATTGCAATTTGCCCATTCATTCATTTGGGTACCCCGTTCATTCATTTCATGTGGCCATTACGTAGCTTCATACATTTATGCTTGCTCATGCCTTTCTTTCATTCTTTCTTTACGTTCATTCATTCATGGCAGCTCTAGAGAGCCGCAGCTTTCATTCATTTCATGTGCATGAGCATGCCTTTCGTTTCTTTTCCTTTCATTTCTTTTCATGCCTTCATGGAAAAATATTTTTTCATGGAAAAATGTCTTTTTGTGAGAAAACATTCTTTTGGGGTGAGAGCCCGAAAAACATCTTTTAGCGTATCGTCTTTTCTTTTAAAAATACATACAATAAGTACTACGTATAGTCATCCATTCACATGCATACAATTAATAGTTTTGGGTGCGTGAACAGGGGCTAGCAAAGGAAGCCGTATATACTTATAATTTAAATACGTTACTTTTCATTCTTCTTTTCGTAAAACGTCTGCCTTTAAAAAGGGAGACTATTTCTTTTCTTCGTTTTCGTAGGGAAAAACATTTCTTTTTCTTTTTCATATCTTTAGAAAACTCTAGAAGAGTATGAACATAACACTTACCTGGACTCCTTGCTACTTTTCATACCATACAGTTCATTCATTCCGTACAGTTCATTCATGTGCGTGTCAGATGGCAACCTACATGCATACATAACTTTAACGTTATTCTCTATCTAGTGCATAAGCAACTAACTAGAAATAGAGTTATGCTTTACTTAAAACACTCTCCTTCTATCTCGTACTCTTTCACGTTTTTTACTATGATAAAATCTTTAGAGACCCATTACGGTCTCTACTTCCTTCAATCTTGACGTTCCACTTCGAGTGCTTACTCACTAGGGTGAACTCATAATTCACTTTAGGATTAAAACACTAGGGTCTTTGTCCTGTTCTTCTTATTAACCACATTCCGACGCATGACTTAGACCTACTAAACCACGCATCCCATTCTTAGACCGTACCTTCATCATTACCCTCATGTATCTTAGCTCACTCTACTTTTCATGACCTGACCATCTATACACATCACATGGCTCTGCCAACCCTGAGGCTTAAGCACCGTGTCACCGAACATAGGACAGATTATCCATTATTCACAGTAAATCCGTCCGGCACAGGTGTCTAACCAAACAACACACGTACTTTACCCCTTTTATCATCTGAGACCAACATACCTTACATTGGTCATCAGGTCGTATGGACAAGCGCCATACTCTGATACCATCCTTCTCTTACCCGGCTAGCACGACTCTCCGTACTACCCGAACCTCATGACAATTCATCCCAACACTTAGCTGATGGGACTCTGCTCATAACCACATTTTACATCACGCCATATAGCTCGAGATTGTTCCCAAGTTACACCGTGACCTTGTCACATCACCTCACATACATCTTAGGTCATCACAGTGCAACTCCATGATGGACCACGTCACTTCATGACGTTGCCCAATCATGCTTCCGCTGCACTGCTCTGATACTTCTTAGCCACTTCGCACTTATTCCCGGCCATAAGCCAATCACATGGCGACACTCGTCGCCTTGGACTACCGCCATATTTTGCAGCCATTTCGGGACACTGTTCCACAGTTCCCGACACCATACACTAAGTTCTTCCCCTAACAACTACGCAACCATCCTCATTCTTGCAACACGCCATAGGGTGTATCGTTGCACCTTAGGGAGTACACTCCATACATATTCCCTTCCCAACACTACGCCACATCACTACTACGGCACACATGCCGTATGATGCACCATCCCATCACATAGAGTACACTCCACGTGTACTCCATTACGTCACTACAACACATCACTGTTATGGCATACATGCCATATAGTGCATCACTCTACCACATGGAGTACACTCCACGCGTACTCCATTCACAACACTACGCCACGTCACCGCTGTGGCATACACGCCATACGGTGTACCATCTCACTACATAGAGTACATCCCGCGTATACTTCATTCACAGAACCATGCCACATCACCACTATGGCACACACGCCACATGATGCAACACTTACCACATAGAGTATATTCCGCTTTCTTTTTTTATTTCTTTTTTTATTCCCTTCCATCATTCCTTAAGTCCCATAGGTTTGATCCTGTAGAATCTGGCCCATTTTCTCATTGAGCGAAAGGTACGAAATAAATCAGATTGATTTTTAGATCACAAGTACTATGTGAAATCTTCGATTTTTTCCTCTTTCTCTATCCCTATCCCGCAGGTACAGCGTTTGAATCAATAGAGAACCTTTTCTTCTGTATCTGTATGAATAGATATTATTACATTCCAATTCCTTCCCGATACCTCCCAAGGAAAATCCCGAATTGGATCCCAAATTGACGGGTTAGTGTGAGCTTATCCATGCGGTTATGCACTCTTCGAATAGGAATTGCCTTCACAACACTACACCACATTATTGCTATGGCATACACGCCATACGGTGCATCGCCTAACCACATGGAGTACATCCCACATGTACTCTATTCACAACGCTCCGTCACATCACCGCTATGGCACACACGCTGTACGGTACAACGTCTCACCACATGGAGTATACCCCGCGTATACTCCATTAACATAACCAAGCCACGTCACCGTTATGGCACATACGCCATATGGTGCAACATCTCACCACATGGAGTATACTCCACATGTACTCCATTTATGACACTCTGCCACGTCACCATTATGGCACACACGCCATATGGTGCGTCATCTCACGACATGGAGTACATCCCACGTATACTCCATCCACGATACTACGTCACATCACCATTATGGCACACGCGCCATATGGTATATCGTCTCACCACATGGAGTACACCCCACGTATACTCCATTAACAACGCTACGCCACATCACCAATACGGCACACACGCCATACGGTGCATCACTCCACTACATGGAGTACACTCTTTGTGTACTCCACTTACAACACCCCGCCACATCACCAATACGACACATATGCCATATGGTGCATCGCTCCACCACATGGCGTACATCCCACATGTACTCCATTCACAACACTCCGCTACATCACCAATATGGCACACACGCCATACGGTGCATCGCTCCACCACATGGAGTACACTCTTTGTGTACTCCACTCACGACACTACACCACGTCACTACTACCACACGTGCACTACAACCACACATTACAGCACAGTTCACAACACTACACAGCATAGACCACAACACCAACAGTACAGTCCACAATACTACACAACACACTTCCCAACTATGCCCAGTACTTCACATCACAGCCCATCACACCACCATCATACTACACATCAATCCTATAATACTAGCAGCACAGTTCACAACCTAATCAACTAGCTAGCATCTAACATAAATAGCAAGGGATAGAAAATTATACTATCGACGGGTTGATCGTCACAGCGAATACGCCGGAGGAGCGCACGGGGTGACTACACCGCGTATAGTGACTATTTAAGCGTTTAGATAGCTAGGTGTGGTCTTGGAAAGGCCTATGGTGACCTTGATGATGATGAAAATAAGCGTATCACGGCGGATCTTGCATTGTATAGTGGCGGTCAGTCACGCGCAGTGACTGTCCATCACGTGCAATGATTACCCACCACATAAAGTGGTGGTTTAGGCTTGGGCTAGGCTAGGGGAGGTTGCTAGTAGAGTCGTGGAGGCTCGATGGTGGTCGGCACGGTGGTCTACTGTGACGCCCCGACTCCCACGTGTAAAACAACGCAGGAATCGTGACGTCAGGATGATGACAACATGGGTCACACATCCCAACGACAAGTGTTAAAGTGTGTGCAACATGCAAAAGTGCACAACAAATCGCAGCGGAATAATAATAATATCAGTCTACTAAGTACCAGAATTTTAATTTAATACAAATATCCGGAAATACAGTAAAAATTCAAGTACACACACGAGAGATAAATAATTTTCCATATTCCAAACAGCAGCAACCACATGCCACTTATCCACGGAGCCGATCTCGAGGTTCAATATCCTCAACCTCATCTGCACCAAAAATCTACGGTACCAAAAAGAATGGTACCGCAGTAAGTATAATCCAAACAATCCCAAAGGTAAAAATACATTTAAGCAACCAACATGCATGCATATGAGGAAATATGCACCAAACCCAAAAATATCATTTTTCCCCGAAAAATGAATATTTTTCCACGCACGCCAAAAATCCCATTTTTGGCCCAAAAACATAATCCACCATTTTTCCAGAAAATGATTTACACCCAAAATATTTCTTGGACACTGTAGGCGAGAATCACAGGCGGGACTCTACCACCATCCCTACCGCGTGCACCGTAGGCGGAAATCGCAGGCGGGACAACACCACCATCCCTGCTTACCACCATCCCCACGCGTACACCGTAGGCGGGAATCGCAGGCGGGACTCTACCACCATCCCTGCTTACCACCATCCCTACAGTTCCTTTCCACACAACACCAAAAACCCAATAGAGCACTGTAGGCGGGAATCACAGGCGAGACTCTACCACCATCCCTGCTTACCACCATCCCTACCGCGTGCACCGTAGGCGGGAATCGCAGGCGGGACAACACCACCATCCCTACGCGTGCACCGTAGGCGGGAATCGCAGGCGGGACTCTACCACCATCCCTGCTTACCACCATCCCTACAGTCTCTTTTCCTTTTCCCACCAAATACAGTTTTCCAATGAACACATGGATATGCGAACACATGCAATGTACCAACCACAACAATAATTTCCAACAACCAATCCAACAGTAATTTTCAACAACCAAACCAGATCACAATATCATTAATCACAGTAATAATAAACCAGTCAGTGTAAAAATATATTAAAACCTTAAAAGACATTCGGGAAAATACTTACAGTGCTTTAATATATTTTTCGGAGGATCACGGTGCACTTGGAATCACCAAAACAGGAACTTCCACAGTGTAAAAACACTGTAGCCGAAATGCAGTGAAACCCAAAAATCACCCGGGACCAAACGAAGACTTGGGAACGATGGGGTAGGGCCTATGGGAGGTGGGGAATCTAATGGTGGTGATGGTTGGCCGTGGGTGGCGGCCGAAACGGCGGGGGGAGGCCAAGAAAGTCGAATCGGAGATGGGCTTCGATGGGGCGGCTCCGGTGACGTATCGGAGCCGGGGTTGGGTCCAAATGGTTGCTTGAGGGCCGGTGGTGATGTGGTAGGGAGATGGTGGCCGGACGGCGGCGGAATGGGTGAAGGAACGCCGCGGCTTTGCGCGGCCACTGGCGGCTAACGGTGGCGCGACGTCGGCTGGAATTTGGAGGGGAGGCTCTCCGACGCACGAGGAAGCCGGTGGTACCGGCGGTGTCGACCACCGCCGGCCGGCGGCGGTGCAGAAAGGGTGAGGCCGATTGAGCGAGGGAGAGGAGAGAGAAGGTGAGGGGTATCGGGCTGGGGGGGAAACCGGAAGGAGAAGAAGAAAAAGAAGAAAAAGAAAAAGAAAACGAGAAAAAGAAAAAGAGAAGAAGAAAAAGGAGATCCAGCCTTTTTCAATTTGGGTTTCGAAAGTGATCTAACGAAAAAGATTTTAAAATCACTAAATAAATAAAATAATTCAAACTCAATGAAAAGCTCAATCAAAGCAGTAAAAATATTAAAATCCAAAAACAAACCAATTTAAATTAAAGATCAATTTTAAATCCAAAACATTAAATAATATTAAGAAAATCCATTAAAAATATTTTCACAACTTAAAAAAATATAATAAAAATAATATTTAAAACCCTCATAAATTCAAAACAAGAGAATAAATTTTTAAACAAATTAAAATAATCCTTCTTTAAAAATACACTAAAATCTGGGATGTTACATCTACAGTGGTGAAAGGTGGCTGGCCGTGCACTGTGAGGGAGGAGAAGCCGTGGGAGAGTGAGAGAGAGTGTGGGGCCGTGGGTGGCAGATCAGGGCCGTGGGTGGTACGGTTGAGTTCGTGGTGGTCTAAAGGTGTCGGCTAGGGTGGTCACTCGCCGTGGATGGCGGCGGACGGCAGCGGGGAAGGCAAAACCCATGCATGAGAACGGGAGACACTGGGAGGTGGAGGAGGGGTCTACCGGTCATGGGTTTACTGGAGGAGGAAGGGGGAGACCTCAGGAGTCTCGTGGTGGTGTCTGGTGGCTGAGCGGCGGCGCTAGGGACTCGTACAGTGAACCCGTGCGTGGGTGCACCTGTGCTCGTGCATGGGAGGCTACCGACGGGGAGAGAGAGGCCGAGGTCACTAGAGGAGGCCGGTCGGTGGATGGAGGAGCTACCCTGGAGGTGGTGGGCCTGGAGGACGGCGCACGGCGATGCTGTGGCTACAAAGCCCGTTCAGGCTTGCATCACCAAGGGAGGGGGATGAGAGAGCGTATGGAAGGGAGACCGGCATAGGAAGGCTCGCTGGAGGGAGGCGGTGCCAGTGGGACGTGCGGTGAGGCTCACCGGCGCACGGTGGCGCCCAGCTGGGCAGTGGAGGAGATCGGGCGAGAGAGAGAGAGGGGTCACGTACGTTGCAAGCCGAGGGGGAGGAGAGAGAAAGGGGAGGGAAAAGTGAGGGAGAAGAGAGAGAGAGCAAGGATTTTATACTAAAACCCGACATCTGGGGGTCTATAAAAATGATCCACGATGACCCTTAAATATTGATTTGAAAATACGTAAAAGCTGACTTATTTAAAAAGCACTGAGAGGAATTAAGATAGAATATTATTTAAAATAATATTCTTTCATCATTTATAAAATGATGAAATCTTACTTAAAATATTTAAAAGAGTAAAACTATTAAATTAATTAAAAATTTCATCATTATTTAAATCACATAATATTTTAAATAACTGGAATCATTTATATAAAATGATTCCCTGCAATTATAATATTTTTGGAGTTCTTCAAAGATATTATAATTGAGTTATTTAAAATATTCTTTATTTAAATAGTAATAGGAATCTTTCATGTAAAATACACATTACTTTAAAACACAAAACTAGTTTATAAATTACGTAGTATCTTTTAAAAACACACCATCGAGGTCTGGAACGCATAACAGGGCTCTTAAACACTAGAGAGAAGAGTGGGCAGGCTGACGTATCTGACGTAATTGCTTACGTCAGAAGAGAGGAAGGAATGGGGTATTACACCGTGCCTTTCTCTCTCTACCTCCCCATGAGCTTTTCAGCTATGCGTCTGCGCAGCTGCTGTCATGCACAAATCGCTGTGAATCTTGCCCATCTCTTCCATCTTGCCCACCATCCAGCTCCCCCAAGAAAGCAAAGAGTTGTGCTACTATGGAGGTGTTCCTCGACTTATGAATAGGTCGAGCCTCCACCCCTTTGAAGCCCATCCCAAGCCCTCATCTGCCTCTCAGTCTCGTTCTCTACCTCCCCAGATCTCACATTCCCTCTCTCTGTTTCCTTCCAATGCAATTTAGATATTTTTCACCTAGGGTTCCGCCGCCCTTAGGTGTTCATTGGAGGTCATTTGACCACCCCCCACCCCTTTCACTTCCACTCAGCCTCTCCCCGTCTCAGATCTCCCCTATAACCAAAACTAGATCTCTCTCTCACTTAGGGTTTACGGTCTTGCCAACAACCACCAGCCACCGCAAGCCCTTCCTTCCCCATCCCAGTGGTGTGCTTGCCACTGCCACCCCCGTACTCCGCCCTCCAGATGCCACCACAATAAACTCCTTCACCTCTCACGTCGTATTTTATTTTCTGGTTATGCTCAAATTTGTTTTACTAACTCTGTCCATCTATGCAGCGACACCAGCATGCACACACGCACTAATTTCTCTCGATCCAAATGGAACACCCAAGGACAACGCATTTTGATCATCCAAAATTTTGCTTCCCCATTGTAAGTATTCCTTGGACTGACCTTTGAAATTCTGTTGTTGAAAAAATTGTGAAATTGTGTTTCCTGTAGTTTGGTTGTGAATTGTGAAGTGGCCAAGGGCCTTGTCAAGTGTTGGAAAAATATTTGTAGATGGTTTTCAATTGTTGGCCGAGGGTTGGGTGAAGCGTTGGGAATTATGTGTAGTTGCGAAATCATGAATTGTGAAATTGTGTGTATGTTGTGTTAATTGCTGATCATTCTTGTGCCATGTCATTTACTAATTATCTGTTGCATATTTACATTTTCTATCGCATGTGATTTAAATTTTTTTTGTAAGTGTGCCCAAATTTTGTATGCTAGAATTTGGTAAAAACATGTGCTTTTTTGTGTCAATAATAAATTTTGTGGATGTGTGTGTTTTACGACCCCAAGTTGAGATAGAGCATTATCTCAGTAGAGATCCTCTGGTCACTTGAGAGCATATAGCACTAGGGATATCTCTTGGGTTTTCTTTCGACGACAACAAGATCGGAAGAGACGGTAACGCTCTTACGTCGACTCTGTGGCCTTTCTGTTGGCGAATGTTAGATGGTGCCGGGTCACACACGTGCCAGGTGTGGAGCTAGGCATTGCTCATTACAAAGTAACACTCTCGGTCGTTACCCCTAGTGTGACAAAATGAGCTAGAGTGTCTAGGGGAGACTATGGTGCATACCTTAATCAAATGGTGGTTTTCAAAAGTAAAGAAAATGAGATTTTTGAGTTTGTGGCATTTTTTGTAAAATTGGGAAGAAAATTGATGTTATATATATTTGGATGTAAATCATGTTAGTAATCTCTAAATTTTCTCATTGTTGTGTAATTCCATATTTTTCCATACTTGTATTTTTGGGTGTTAGTTTTTTGTTTTACTCAGTAAGATTTTGCGAAATCTCACTATAGTCTCCCCACCTATGATTCTATTCTGCGAACCGTGGACTTTGATGCAGAGGAAGGTTATAAGGTTGGAGTTGGGGGCCTTTTCCCCTTGGAGTAGTGTTGATTACATGTTTATTTTTTTAAATGAATGACTGTATTATTTTATGTCGGTGTTTGGGAGACTAGAGTGTTATGGTTTTGCTAGGTGATGTAATTTTAACTTCTGCGCTGTTAGTATTTCTGACTGCCCTTTTTATTTACCAATGGCAATTTAACTGCACACTTTTATATTGCATGCTTGCACACACTTACTTCCACATTGCGCTAGGCTTTGTGACCCAAGAGGCAACCATTTGGGTGTCATGACTCCTGTCAAAACACAAGTAGGGATTGATGATGCCACAATCTTCGATCGTGAGTCTTTTCTTTTTCTTTTTAATATATATTAGTTAACTAAGTTCCCTAGCTTGTTTATTAGTAAATGATACTTGCGGGCAAAAATTAATGGCTACAAACTTTTGTGATGATAAGAAATGTTTTCGCTACAAAACTATTTCATAAAAGTAAACTCACAAACTGACATGCTTTGATGTGGTACATCAGATTATACACTTACTTTTATTATAAAATAAATCTAACGAATTACGTGAAACCATGTCAATTTATAAGTGAGTAAAATAAAATACTTCAAACACTATGTTCTCCTGTAATTTAGAGTAATTAAAATGCAACTTATAAAGTTTTCTTTTTTCTATCTATGAGTGAGTAATCTAATAGATCACTTCAAAGCCTTTACATATTTTATTTTTAAGGTGAAGCCAATACATTCATACTCCAATTATTGAATGTTTTATCCTTTATGTATCAAGTTTTCAAAACTAAAATTAATTATGAAAAAGTGACACATAGTACTCATGCGAGGGAGAAGGCCAAAGGGAAGGCAAAAAAAAATACATACATACATGTATACATTATATAATTTTTATGAATAGAACAATAATAGAAAAATAATACATATTAATTCTCTCCACGTTTCTCAAGAATTTTAAACATATCAATCCATTTCCATTTAAATTAGAAGAAATAAATATAGAAGTACATATATATATATATATATAAATGATCAATCTGTTTTTGTTTTCCTTCTAGTCATGACTCGTGCAAGTATGTAATAGACAGATCATTTTCAAGCCATATGCATTTTTCTCAGGTGAAATCTCAAATGTTTTATATTTACATATCAATGTGTTAAAACTAAAATAGTACTTTAGTCTTTAATTATAAAAATTTAACAAATAGAGCTCATTCAATTTCAACCGTCAAGATTGACAACAAAAGGTGAGTCATTGTACAATATTGACAGTCAGATC
This sequence comes from Cyclocarya paliurus, assembly GCA_029856935.1. Taxonomy (NCBI): domain Eukaryota; kingdom Viridiplantae; phylum Streptophyta; class Magnoliopsida; order Fagales; family Juglandaceae; genus Cyclocarya; species Cyclocarya paliurus. The sequence goes on from CM056947.1 coordinate 6,113,769, forward strand.
TTAACGAAATGTTTACATTGTAAGTTTGTTACAGTTTGAATACAATGCATGTTTCCCTTTTAATAATTTAGAGTACTACAAAGTCATGTAAAATCACTAGGATTTAAAAGATACGAAGAAAAATCTTCCCTATTAAGTACTTTGTTAATTGAGTTCACGTGTATTAGCAAGCAGGCCGTGTCTTCTTAGCTAGCTAGCTAGCTATTTTGGCTAATTTTGTTTAATTGGATTAGGGGAGACTTTTGCCGTCTAAAAACCATCTAGCAATTAATATATATGAAGATTTGACAATTTTCCTCCCCCACGCATTGAACTAAAATTTGAGGATGCCTTGAGTCATACTCCATTCTGATAAGTACTAAAAGTAGGTGGTGTATGGGATCCCATATCTCTTGGAATTGACATATTCTTGCTCTTTATAATGTTTCAATAGGATTCTAATTGTATCATTGACTAGTCATTTTGAAGTATAGGCTATGTGGCTTTGGCCTTTTATTGGGACGTTGCAAATGGTATCAGAGCCTATCACAACTATAAATGTGGGACTTGAGCCATGCCACCTACGATGGATTGGCCCAAAAAGGACTTCAGAAATTTAAGAGAGAAGATTGTGATACTACATTCTTATAAGTAATAAGAGTATGTAGGTAGTATATGTGATCCTACATTACTTTAGAAGGAGATCATGTTCTTGTTCTTTATAATGTTTCAATGAGACTCCAATTATATCATTGACTAGTGTTTTTAGCGTATAGGTCATGTGGCTTGGGCCTGGATGTTACAAATGGTATCAAAAGTGATAAGGGTAAATGGTGTATGAGATCTCACCTTTCTTTAAAAGGAGTTTTTGCTTTTTATAATGGTTCTAATGAGATTCTACTTGTATCATTAACTAGTTGGGCATTACAAATGTTATTAGAACTTTCCATTTGACCGTTACAAATGTTATCATAGTCTATCCAACAAAAAATGTAGGACTTGAGTTATGTTACATATGACGGACTGGCTCGACGAGGAAGTCGGGAATATAAGGAGGGAGATTGTGATACTTCATTCTAATAAGTAATACAGATATGTGGGTGATGTGTGAGATCCTACATTACTTGGGAGAGATAAGTTCATGCTCTTTATAATGTTCCAATGAGGCTCTAATTGTATCATTAAGTACTAGTAATTCCATTAGGGAGTTTGTAACAACCCGCTAGAAATTCAATAGTGAAATTATTTTAGGCTTTCAGAATCTCGTGAAAACTCTATAAGTTTTCACGAACTGACCAATCGTGTAAGTTTTAGTCTGTCAGCATAGTCAATGGTTCCACTCATTATGGTGCCAGAAGTGTGATTTTATTTATTTGAGATAGTTAGAAATGTTAGAATGTCATATGGTCTACCCCATTAGACTTAGTTGATTATTTAGGATTTTATAGAGCAATAATCCCATTTTTAGTTTTCGGACGAAAAGCTTGTTCAAAAATGCATTTTTGTTTATTCCAAGGCACTTCGGGGTTGAATTCCGATAAATGAATTGCAAAATTCGTTTAGTATGTATATTTAGGATTTTTCAATGCAAAGTTTATTTTTCACTTTCCTGAAGAGAATAGTAACCTAGGAGCACCGAGTGTAGTGTTTCAGAATCACAGTGTGGAATGTCCAAATTAGATTTGAGAAATTTCATTTGGACAATACTTGACAAGATCTTAGCCACACTTGGTGAATGGTATTGGACACTTGACACCAAGAGGAACTATGAGATGGATTGTGAAGGAGTCAAGGTGTGAGATCATGCCACCTAAGTAAAACCATATTCCATCCAACCATCCAAATTGTGCCAAACCAAATAGGGTTTAAACCCTAGTAAAACCCTAAATGGTTGGAATCCAATTGAAACCGTAAAATTTTGGTTGAAATCGAAACACTAAACGGTTTTTCCAAACCCTAAAGTTGGCCTCTAAATGCCATTTGATCCAATTTCTAGTATTGTGTTTAATCACTTGATTAAATCACTTCCACATGCTATTAATTTTTTAAATTTATGTTATGATATCATTATCCGCCCTTTTAAATCTTAGAAATTTGATTGGGCCAAGAAAAAATAGATTTGGGGCTTGATGGCATCTTAAACCCCAACCAAACTCTCTTTAAACTCCAAATGTAGCCCATTTGTTTAAGGCACACGAATTTTGGCCACCTTGGCGAAGCTTCTTAAGGAATTTCCTCCCCATCCATGGTAGACCAGCCTCCGCCCATGGCAGACCCAAATAGTTCCATTATGTGAGAGGGAAATTCACCTCATCACTCCTCATCTACACGACAATAGCAGCAGCCCACTCCCCTCCACTATTCTTACCTTTTTGTGACCTAACCATCAGACCTCAAGATGTCATACAAGGCCATACCTTCCTTTTCATAAGTACTTGAGGCGTGCAGGTCATCCCTCACTTCACCACTTTTCACCCACGTTTTTGGAAAGAATTCTTTAGAGGCTCTTTGGCAAATTCCAGAGGATTTATGCGTGCCATTTTTGGAACCTTTGTGAAGTATCTTCTCATAATTTTTTTTCACGAAAGTTTTTCTTCTTTGAGTATAGTTTCCATGGTATCGCATTTGTTTGATTTCATGGCCATTGGATCGGTCAAAAGTTCTTTTGACCTTGTAAAGGTCATTCTGAGCGATAATCTAGATAGTGTGTTGTGTTTTTGACCAAGCTAATGGATAAATCTTGGTCTAAATATTTTATGGAGTATTGTTAACATATACATATGAATGTTTTTTGGAGATTAGTTGCATGATTAAAGTTTTTGATGAAAGATGTTCTCAGATCTAGAAATTTAGAAACTGGAAGAGGAAAAATAGTTTCTGTTTTAAGAAATTTTGAGTCTTTTGTGGTTTAATATTACTCCATTGGATTTGATATTTTTATTTGATGATCTTAAGCCTTTTATCTATATGTTAGGATGCTATTTTGAACATTTTTTACGTTGGTTTTAAAGATGTAAATTTTTATGCAAGAGATTATACGGTTGGATCAAAAGTTTGATATTTTTAGCTAGATCCATGTTTTGAATTATTTTTAGCCATGTGATTCTAAGTTTAATGGTTGGATATACTTTAGAACACATTTTTAAATCATAGTATGTCTTGGTTTGAAGACCTCACTATAAAATGCCTTGAATCAAGTGTTTGATCAAAGCTAGTTGGGAAAGAAATCCTAATTTTGGCAAAAGGTAGGAGCCGAGTGCTTCATGTGTGATTTTGTGATTTTTGGGACCTTTATGTGTTGATTCAAAGCATTTTAGTTCTTAGGAATATGTTATGAACATCTCAGAAGAAATTTTGGAATTGTTTGGAGTCCATGGAAATGTTTTGAATAAGGTCAAAACCTTGAGATTCAAGAGTTGTATTTTTAGTTAAAAAATTTGGATCTTTTTACTAGAAAGTTTTGTGTTTATGAGAAGTATATTTTTGTTAGATGTTTTAAACATGTTTTTAAACTTAAGATATGAGAATTTTTCTTGCAATATTTTGGTTTGATCATGAGTTTTTGAATTGGATAAAATTGCAACAAAATTCAAAGAGAAATGGCCTTTGAAAGTTTCAGCCCTAGCATATTTCTCATAGTTTTGTTTGGTTTTAAATTTTTCTAAATTGATATTTGAGTTTAAGAAAAAAAATTACATGAGGAATGTGAATTTTGGTGATTTTTGGAGTTAGGATGTGAAATTCTTAAGTTAGGGGTAAAATAATCATTTTTCCACATATAGAGGGTAAAATGGTAATTTTACTCTAAATTAGCATTTTTTTCATTTTTTTTTATAAAAGGAAATTAATTCATAGATAAACTCAAATTAGACATGAGAATTGTCCAACCAGACGTACTGAGCAACAAAATAAGGAACAGAATGCATCCACATCTCCACATCTTGTACTCTCCAAGCATGTCTTACTAAAAAGTGAGCCACTTGATTCCCCATGCGTGGAACATGTTGTATTTGATATTCTTGAAATTGCTTTAGCATATTCTTCAACTCAAAGATGAGATTACCTAGCACTAATAAGGATTCCCCACCTGCTTGTAAAGTTTTGACTAAAATCAAGCTATCACTTTCTAAGATGATCTTTGTTATTCCCAGGTTGAGAGCTAAACTGCAATCCTCTAAACATTGCCAATAATTCCATTGATTCAGCTTCCAACACCTCATGTACTGATTTGCAAATTGCCATGACAACCTAACCATGCCCATCACTTACTATAGCCCCCACACCTGCCTTTTGATAATCAAAGAACACTGCCACATCCACATTTAGTTTAAAAATACCTATGGGAGGAGCATTCCAGCATGGATAGGTTTCAAACCTGGTGTTTTAATGGAGGATGAAACTTAATTCTGCAGACTCAATGCATGATTGATTACAGATTCTAGAGACTGCTTTACCTGCTCATAAATTAGCTTATAACGCCTATACAGAAGGCCCATGCAATGAGAAAGAATCCTTCTAGCTATGATAAGTCTCCAGTATCCAAGATTTGCCTTGCTACACCTTTAACAGAAACAACATGAGTAAATGTCCTCATAACAGGCATAACAGATATCCAAACAACAAGAATATCAGGACACAAGAATATCAGGACAATTAATAAGAGCATGAGGGAGATCTTCACTCTGGAATCCATAGAAGTCACACTGAACAAATTCCAAAACCCTTCTTTTAAATAAATTATGTTTAGAAGGTAACCCGTCCTTACAAGCCCTCCATGCAAAGATCTTGATCTTTTGAGGAATATGCATTTTTCACAGAGATTTCCATAGTTTCTTATCTTTATAAGTTGTAGAATTTTCTGGTAAACCCTGAGATGCCACAGCTTTCAAGAAACGATATGCACTCTTCACACTAAAGTTGCCACTTCTCTCATGCCTCCAAAACCATACACCCTCATACCTGCCAGGACTTAGTACAATCTTTAAGATATCAACAACAATAGTTGGATTGAAGAGGGCTCTAACCTGCTCAACATCCCATCACCTCGATTAGCTATCAATTAGGCTTGCAACCTTTACTGACAGAGATCTCTCTCATAACTATGAACCATTTATGACTTCAAGGCTTGATGTCCAGGCACCCATATATCCTCCCAGATTCTAGCAGTGTTCCCATTTCCAATTCTCATTTGACAACCTCTAAGTAAGATCCTTATAACCTCCCATATCCCTTTCCATGAATAAGATGGGTTAAAACCCAGTTTTGACTCAGAATGAACAATGAGGAAAATACTTAGCTCTATACACTTGATGGAGTAGGGAATCTTCATTCTTTAAAACCCTCCAAGTCTGTTTTGCAAGTATAGCAGAGTTAAAAATTTCAAATATTGAAACCCCATTCCACCTCTAGTTTTTGATTCACAAAGCTGATCCCATTTTCACCAATGAATTTTCCTCTCCTGAGTTCTCTGGCCCCACCAAAACTGAGCCATTAACCTCTAATTAATTAGATGGTTTTATTCTCTTAAAGATATTAAGCAAGACTTCATAATTTTATTAATGATGAAAGAATATTATTTTATAAACTAAAGTTTAGTTTAAATAATATTCTATCTTAATTCTTCTCAGTACTTTTAGTTAAGTTAATGTTTACGAAATTTCAAATCACTATTTAAAGCCCACCGCTAGATCGTTTTGAAGATCCCAAGATGAATGGTTGGGATTTAAACCCTATCTCCCTCTCTTTCTCCCTCACTTTTCCCTTCCCTCTCTCTCTCTCTCTCTCTCTCTCTCTCCTCTCCCTTCAGCTTACGCTGCACACACCCCCTCTCCTCGTTTGGTCTCCCTCTCTTAGCCTAGCCCAGCCGCTTACCGCCATCCCCATGACACCGCACCACCACTAGCAGCTACCCGTCACGCCGACGAGCACATCCACCATCGAAACCCCTCCCTCAGCCGCATGTGAGCCCCCTCTTTCCTCTCGGTTTCTCTATATATCTCCTCCTAGCGCCATCGTTGTTAGCCTCCAGCTCCACCGAGCACCACCACGAGTCTCCCCTGGCCACCCCCTTTCCTCCTCCCCTTGACCCGAAGTCGTAGCTCCTCCTTGGGCCAAGCACGAAACCCATGGGTTTCCTCCTATCGCCGCCGTACATTGCCTCCCACACCACCGTACTGCCACCAAGAGCTTCTCTCTCACCGGCGACCTCCCTTAGCCAGCCCCATGCCCAGCCGAGCCTCCATCCTCCTGCATGCTCTCTCACTATCTCACGGGCTCTCTCTCATGCACGGCCTAAATTCGTCGCCTCCAGCCACCATGGTGCCACCCCAATGCCACCACTAGCTCCACCGCACCTCCCTCAGCCCCTCCATGCTTGGCCATAGTCCTAGTTGGCCCTAGCCTTCACAAGCGTCCTCACTCTCTCGGATACACTGTACAAGGCTAGATGCTGCCGTGTTCCACCCCTTACTGCCACAACGAGGCCACCATGAGCCATTCCAAGATTACATCTAGCTATTCCCAGGCCCAAACAACCACCATACATGTTGGACAACCACTGTACGTGGCTAACCACCAATGTACACAACGTTAGCTGCCACCCACGGACTCCCCACTATATCAGCCACCCTCGCATAGCCTAAATCTACTCACTAGATCTCTAGATCTGGAGCCCGAGATAGTCCCATTGTAAGGCCACGGTAGTGACCGCTATTGCCTAAGCTAGTGGATTCCAACACCACTAGTCATGCTGGACAGCGAGCAATGCACATGTTATCCCGATGATGGTATAACTCTCTTTTCCTTATCCTTGTTATTATGTTAGATGGTTGATTAGGTTGTGGACTATGCTATTAGTATTTGTGAAGTTCACTGTATAGTGTGGTGATGTGATGTGCTTTGTATGCGAAGTATTGGGCATAGTTGAGAAGTGTGTTATGTCGTTGTGGACTGTGCTGTGAAGTGTGGTTATGAAGTATGTGCCGTAATGGTGACGTGGCGTTGTGTGGATTGGGGAGAGAGTACATGTAAAGTGTACTCTCGTGGCGTAGCGTGGGATAAGGAGAGTATATGTGAAATATACCCTCCTGGCATAGCGTGGAATAGGAAGAGTACACGTGGAGTGTACTCTGTGTGGACTAGCATAATGTGAAGGGAGTACACATGGAGTGTACTCCATGTGGTGTAGTGATGCACCATGTGGCATACGTCGTAGTAGTGCTGACGTAGTGTGATGTGAAAGGAGTACATGTGACATGTACTCTATGTGGTGAGGCATCATATGGTGTGTGCCGTAGTGGTGATGTGGCGTAGTGTAGTGTGAATGGAGTACACGTGGAGTGTACTCCATTGGGTGAAATGATACACCGTATGGCATGTCGCAAAGATAAGGATGGTTTCATAGTTGAAAAGTTTTTAACTTGATGTGGGGTGTCGGGAATTGTGGAACAGTGTCCCGGAGTAGCTATGATGTGACTGGTAGTCCCAGTGACAGGTGTCACTGTGTAGTAGTGTTACGACTGCTATACGTGTGAAGTGATAGAATAATGTAAGAGTGGTGTAGTGGAAGCATGAAGGGGGAATGTCACGAAGTGACATAGTTAAACAAGAAGTCATACTTGTGATGAGTGAGGAGTTAGTGTAAAAGCGAAGTAGCAGGAACGTGATGAGATGTCACAATGTGACAGCAGTACGCAAGGAACCGTACTCATGATGAGTTAGGAGTTGGCATATTAGTGACGTAGTGGGGTGCCAGATGACGTGATAAGGTCATGGTGTAGCTTGGGAGTAGTCTCGAGCTATATGACGTGACGTAAGGTGTAGTTATGAATGAAGTCTTGTCGTGTTAAGTGTTGGGATGAACTTGTAACGGGTCCGGAAGTGGGAAGAGTCCTGCCAACCAAGTAAGAGAAGGTTGGTATAGACTGTGATGCTTGTTATACACGCAGGTGATCAACATAACATGTTGATTTTAAGTGATAAGGAGGTAGGATACATGTGTGCCAGATGGATTTACCATATGTAATAAGTAATCTGTCTTAAGCATTGGTACACGATGGTTGAGCCTCAAAGTTGGCTTAGAGTCGTGTGATATGCATGGACGAGAATGATGATGACGATGAGAAAGTGTAAGCTTGAATGTAGGAAGTGACGTGTGTATTGTCTAAGATGGGGATGTGTGACTTAGTTGGTTTGAGTCATGCATAGGGATGAGGTTAATAAGAAGAATAAGATGAAGGTCTTAGGGGTTGTTTGCTTTCAAAACCCATCTCAACCCATCTCATCTTCATCATTACCACTTTTCTAAATTCCTACACAAAATATAATAATATTTTTTTTTCAAATCTCAAAAAAATCTTCCCAAATTCCCACACCAAACAATCTTACTTTTTCAAATCCCAAAACTATATTCTTAAATTCCTACATAAAATATAATAAATAATTTAACTTTTTCAAATTTTAAAATAATAATAATAATATTTAAAAATAATATTCATAAAATATCTTATTCTACTATTCACAAACCATCTCAACTCATCTCAACTCTCATTCCAATGCAAACGGCCCTTTAGTGTCTTAACCCTAAGGTGAATCATGGGGTTCACTCTGGTGGGAAAGCACTCGAAGTAGAACATTGAGTTTGGAAGAGGCAGTGACCATAAGTGGATCCCCGAAGATTTTAGTATAGTAAAGGACAAGTAAGAGCCCAGGGATAGAAGGAGAGTGTTCCAAATGAAATGTAGTTATATTTCTAGTTTAGTTGTTTATGCACTAGATAGAAAATGACGTCAAGGTTATATAAATGCATGTAGGTTGCTATCTGACACGCACATGAATGGACTGCATGATATGAAAATAGCATGAAGTTCACATAAGTATTATGTTCATACTCTTATAGAGTTTTCTAAAATGATATGAAATGAAAATGAAATACTTTTCCTTTACGATACTTTATGAAATAAAATGAAATGATATTTTATGAAAGCATGCTAAGTATAAGTGTTCAAAGGTATACGTATGAAACGACCCTTCTTGGCCGCCCATTTTTATGCAACCAAAGTATTAAGTGTATCTATGTAAATGAATGACTATACATAGTATGTATTGTATGTATTTTCATGAAATCAAATGTCAGGCTTATGCCTTATGCTTTAAGCGAAACTGATGTTTTAAATGATGCCTTGAAAGATGATGTTTAAGTTCATGCTTTTAAATTACGTTTTTCCATGAATGAACTGTTAAATGAAAAGGACTGAATGAAAGGGTACCAAAGGAATTGGCAGATTGCAATGCCGGGTAAAATGTATTGGTAATGCACCTAGTGCTGCCCCCTGACTGAAATGAATTCCCAACCTGTGGCCACGAACAGAATCCAGGTCTAAAGGAAGACCGCTAACCCTAACACATGGGGCGTAACAGTGTGTACTGGCGAAAAGAAAGTGATAAGAAAGAATGTATGTATGCATTGAGTTCTTTAAGAAATGAAGGGTGGGAGAAATGTTTTATGAGAGGAAAACCCTTTTAAGGAAAACCCACCTCGTGATGTTTTAAACATATGTTAGTATGGAGTGATGAATGCATGAATGAAAACCTATGTTAGTATATTTTAACTGTATGAGGTAATACTTATTGAGTATTCAACTCATTTTAGTTTTTATGTATGACCCTCCCCCCACAAGAACTAAATGAGCAGAACGCGTCAGGATAGACACGGCCTAAGGGGAAGAGCACGAAAGTCTAAATATGAGAGTTTTAAATGTATAAGAGGCCTTTTATTTTAAGCATGATGTTTACGCTGTAAACCTCTTTTATTCTCAAACATATTTTATTTTATAACGTAGAGTTTTGCACCTTAGGTATGGAAGTAAAAGTTTTAAAAGGATAAGTAACTCCCGTCTCATTTTCTCTAAAAACTATTTTCTAAAAGGTCCCACCACAAGGACGGGGCGTTACAGATACTCCTTTTGACAAATTCTGTTACATTTTTACTGAACAATATTGAGGTTTTATCTTTATTGATTCTTTGACTAGATGCCATTTCATATCTATACAAAAGCTGCTGGATATTTGTACAAGTAGCCAAATCAGCCTTGCAGAATATGACTAAATCGTCTGCAAACAGTAGATGATTAATTCGAGGAGTTCCCCTACACAGTTTGTCCACAGTTTGCAGATTATTTGTACAAGTAGCCACGTATAGTATGTAGCCCATCAGCTTGTCTTAGCAACCTTATTAATCCCTCTGTACCTAATAAAAATAGGTAAGGGGACATAGGTCCCCTTGCCTAAGTCCTCTAGTAGGTACAATAGGAACAGAAAGCACCCCATTTATCATCACAGAGAAAGAGACTGACTTCACACACTGCATAATTATTCCAACCAGATTGCTAGTAAAACCTAGCCTCAACATGATCTCTTCTAAAAAGTCCCACTCAACCCTATCATAGGCCTTTGACATGTCCAACTTCAAGGACATAAAACCTTCCTCCCCTTTATTTTCTATTTTAGGAAGTGCACAAGCTCATATGCCACCAGGACATTATCAGTGATTAGTCTGCCTAGTATAAAGACAAACTGTGTAGCAGAAATGATGGATGGGAGAACACTTTTGAGTCGATTAGTGATAACTTTAGAAATTAATTTATACATGACATTGCACAAACTAATTGGCCTAAGTCAGAAACATGAATATCATTCTTCTTTTTGGGAACTAAAACTAACAGGGTATGATTAAGGCCCTCACGAAATACACCAGTATTAAGAACCTTAAGAACTGCAGCAACAACATTACCTCCAATTAAATGCCAATATTTCTGAAAAAAGAGAGGGGTCATGCCATCAAGGCCAGGAGCTTTGTTTGGATGCATTTGGTTCAAGGCACATGTCACTTCTTCAACTGTAAACTCCCTTTCCATCTCTATATCATCTCAAGTGTGAGTCTATGTTCCATCCCCTATAAAATCTCCATATCACCCCTTTCTAATGGGATGAAAAAATGGATTTAAAGTAATATGTAATTAGGCTATCTCTACTTGCCCCTTCTTTCCAATTGCCTTCACTATCCTGAAGTTTCACTATAGAGTTCCTCTTTTTCCTCTAGGAGGCCTTAGAATAAAAGTATTTTGAGTTTTTTTCCCCACTTTGCAGCCATAATACTCTTGACCTTTACTTCCACAAAATTTCCTCTCTGTCCAACCAAAGTTGGACTTCATTTCTAACAGCATAGAGATACTCAGTTGTTGCATAGTTAGGGTCTACTTCCTGCAGGTGTCGTAGTTTTTCCTTTGCTGAAGCTAAATTTTTGTGGACCAAACCAAAATAGGTATGGTTCCAACTAGTCAACTTACTACTGCAATCCTTAATTCTTCTCATGGTATTAGTCATGTTCCCATTACCAGATCCAGTTGCCTCACATCTTTTATTATCTGTTCACAATCTTTATGGCCCATCCACATAGGTTCAAACTTGAACAGTTTCTTCCTTCTGGTTTGTTGTGAGACACCCTTAGTATTTAACCAGACAGGTACATGGTCTGAATATGACACTGACCCTCAGTATTTAACTAGACACCCTCAGCATTTCTTCATGTTTCTAATTGTTAGTAATTAAGTTTCTAACATTTAGAACTCCTACTTATAGTTTTTCGTGTTTCATACTTTACCTCGTAAAAAGCGACAAGCACTGTAAGTTAGCTCTTAACTTACTATCAGATTACTATGTATGTATGATGGGTAATGGAATTACAATTTATGTATGTATGTTATCATATATTCCATACTTTGCTAAGTTACTTCATGATTATCTGTTACATAATTTATCCTATCATGTATTGCTATCTATTACAAGTATATCATGTTACATAATGATATACGTTACACGTATGTCAAATCATGTATATTGTTTGGTAAATGTTATGTCATGCTACGAAATATTGTTTGTTACATGTTATGTCATGCTATAAAATATTGTCTGTTATATGTTATGAAATATTTTCTGTCTCAAAGTATGTCATTTCTTTTGCCTCACATTCATGTCATGTTACGTTATATCAGGATTTCTGTCCTTTCGTTTCATGTCATGTCTTCGTCTTGAGTACAGTTTGTGTATCTCGATAACAACCTTTCAAGTCATGTCAACTCTGTTTACGTCTATCACGCCCCTAAGTGCTAGGATGGGTTAATATCCTAGTGAAAATTTCTTGTTCACACTGGAGTGTCTAAACTAGTTTGAAATTCCCTAGGTTGACAAGGTAAAGCTCAACGAGTTGCGAATTGAGCCTAATTAACTGGTGACCAGAGCACAGTAGGCACTAATGCCAATGGTGCTGCCCACATTTCAATTTCATTTTATACGTATTTGTCCAGATGTAGATACCTGACATGGGATACATACAGTATGTGTGTTCATAGCAGGTGCAGATACCTGTGAACTGGCACATACAATACGTGTGTTTACAGCTAGTGCTGATACTTGTGAACTGACATGTATCTTAACTCATTCATAGCTGGTTCAGATACCTATGCTGTGATGCAATGATCGGTAGAGACACATGACTCAAGGGGACCCATGTAGCACCCAGTTGGTCACTTTTATTTATCAAGCTTATTGACTAAGATTCCAAGTTTATGTATTTCACATCTGTATTTAGTCATGTTTCAAGTTCACGTTCTGTCCAGATTATTTCAGATCAAGTTCATGTCATGTCAAGTTTCAAGTTTAGTTCACGTTTCAGGTCAAGTCATGTTAGTTTATGCCATGTTACATGTCAAGTTATTTTATGCTTGCTTATGACTTTGATTTTACATTCATGCCTTTACTGCCATGCATGCATCATTAACCTATGTGGAAGTTCTCTGTTAACTTGCTGAGATTTGTATTCAAATCTCAACGTGATAGTCTCAACTACCATTCCCCCCGAATGGTAGGAGATGTGTTAGGTCGAGGAGAGGGAACAGAGCCTGGCCGATTGGAGAAGGTTGATTAGGCGGCGCTGACGCTACGTGGAGCTTGTGGCCTTCTTAGTTAGATTTTTGGATATTATTATGGCATCATTAGCCGAGTTACGCAAGTTACACGATGAACTAGTTCAGTAGTTATATTTTTGATGATGTAATTATAGAGCTCAATCTCCCATATTTTGAGATCATAGTCTTTTGAGACCTATACTGTAATCATGGATGTTTATCCTTTGAGTATGTATATATTATGTTTTAAATATTTAGGATATTATTAGTTTGGTGCATAGTGTTGCTTAAAGAAAAAAATTATCTGCTGCGAATATTGTATATTACTATATGCATGTTAGGAACATTGCATCTTTATCTATCATGAACGGGGGCAGATAACTTTGTATTGTATGTTCCGACACTTCAGATGTCCAGCCGATTCCATGCGAAATTTGAGGACATCACAGTGTTACATCTTACTTTTATGGTGTAGAGGGACTATTGAGCGTGATATCCTATTGGTGTATGAGATTTCATATTACTTGGAACTAAGAAGCTCTTATTCTCTATAATGCTTGCAATGAGACAACAATTATATCATTTTTTTTTTACTGTAACAGTTATATCATTGATTACTCTTTTTAGAGTAAAATCCCAAATGTAACTTACAAATAATATCATAGCCAACTCCTCAGTACTGACCTTTCCAATTGAAATTGTTGTGGAAAAGGGAAAAAATATGAAAACAACAAAAATGGATCACGGGTACTATGTAGAAAGAATAATTCTACTTATCATCTATACACCCCACACACCAAATTTATTTTAATTTTTTTTTATTTTTCTTATAATAAGTATATAGTGTATAGATGATAAGCAGAACAACTCAATTAGTTTAACATGAATAAAATAAAATAATTTTAAAATATATAAAATGTATAGTGTAAAATAATGAATAACATCCTTAGAAAGAAAATGCATATAAATTATTTGATCCCCACGTACAGGCTGACTGCAAAAGTGTTGATCAAAACAACAGGCGAAAATTAAAGCAATTAATACCACCAGAGATTTGATCTTATCCCAATTTAAAAGTACAGTAAAGAATAATGTCTTCATGACGTTTATGATCATGCATGCTGGCAAAGCAAAATATTCGCCAACATGAATATATGATTAATTAAACACTGATCAATTATTGGAATGACTCTTAATTTGTTTGGAAATAATAACGCAAAAAGTAGAAATATATGAAATGGATCGTAATCTCTCTAAATTCTTTATCGAAACTTTAAGGCTTAAAACCTAGAGATTGAAGTAGAAATATATATGAAATGGAATTTATAATATTTATAATTATGTAAATATAATATATATATTTATATATCTACATCTCTTAGAGAACAACTAATTTAAAGCAAAGAGTTTTACTAAGGAATATATATGTATTCAATATTATCTTTATATTTTCTAGCACTCTATTATAAAAAATATATATATATTTTTTGAATTTCAACTGTACTTTAAATTTACCAAACATTCTTGAACTGATATTATGATATAATATATATATATATATCGGTTTATCAATGATATTATGAATGCTCTACTCAGTTTTTCTTTTATTTATCCAAATCGTATTTAATTTTTATACAGGGTAAAACTTATATATGATAATTAATTAATAATAAAAGTGATATACGATGTTATATAAAGAAAATGATATTCTTTATGTCGTATATGTGATCTACCATATAACATATAATATATAAACGTACTGCTGAATTCTTTTATCCTTTTACCAACTATATAAAGATAAGTCTAATTAATTTTCATGGGGCCAAATTAATTTGTTCCTATATATATATACATATATAATTGTTTTATTTAAAAGACTAAAAACCAGGGCGGGGACCATGGCCCTGCGGCCTGCCTAGTTTTTAAAAGAACATATTTACTGATTTTTAAGCAATAGATATAAATAAAATTAAAAATCATTACCGATCCCAATGGTTTCCTTGCTTTATTATAAATTTATAACTTCTAGTATGTGATCAATTATTATTAATGATCCTAAACCAATCGACGTCGTTCCGTTGCTTTTTTCAAGTAATTACTTGACCTGATTATTCAGCTAATGCAGGTTATTAGATTACGTACCAGATTTTTTTGTCCAACATTTTGTTTTTCAATTTTGCCCTTCTGCATTTCTCGTTTTCCGATTTTATCCTTGTCAGGCCTTGTTTTCTTCTGTCACCGCCATACTATTTAAGCTCCTGTTTTCTCTCTCTCTTTCTTTCTCTCTTCTGCTGGTAAAAATTCACGCCATTGTTCTTTGTATTCGTGCATGACTTTGACCGAGAGGTCGAGCGGAATTGCAGCGATGAATTCCTATGCGAAGAGAATTTGGTTGAAACTGTGGATTTGTTGGGGCATTTTGTTATACAACACGTGAAGATCATGATCTTCTCGTTTTCCCTAAATCAATTCCCTCTAAAACACAAAACAATCCAGCTCCATATACTATCCGACTCATGCGTATAATGATGTTTTGTCGCAAATAACGCATTAGAAAAAGTCAATCCTGACCAATTTTTTTAGCTGCAAATTAATATTACTTTTTACAAATAAATTTTACCAACGAAAGATATAGTTATCATTGCAACTACCTTTATTTAAAATTTATCTTTTAATTCAAATTATGTTATATAAATATTTTAATAATTATGTTAAAATATTCTTAATAAATTAATTAAATATTAAATCTATTGAATATTTAGCTATCAGAGTACATTTATCAAAATAGAGTACGCCAAATACATTTTTTATCAATTATTTCTCGCTCGCTTTCTTTCCATCAACTGCCCCTTCGTTGAGTGAAATCCTTCCCTCTCAAAAAACCAGAAAGCACTTCCCTACAAGGCCGATAGCTTCGTCTTCGACCAAAGAGACCCACCACCGCATCACCAAGGCACTGTAATGTAGCTGGAAGTAATAGAGAAAGGTAATGGAAATTCTGTATGCTAATGGATATTGAGATAGATGAACATTATAGAAGATGATAGAAATGGATAGTTGATAAAAGTAGAATCACGGTGTTGTTCGAGGCACACCACCCTCCAAAGGATTTCCAACGGAATTGTTCACAATAAGCATAAAAACCCACTCACGTTTCAGACCTCCCCCATATGCTCTGCCAGTAACAAATTTGGCTCACATATGCCTTACACGTGTCCATCTACAGCTGTAAATAAAATGACAAACTAATAAAACGATAAATGCAAGAAACAACAAATACTCTGCAACACTGCATTTCACTTTTTCCTTTCTTGAGATACGTGGCCCTTGTTCTCTTCCACTTCGGCCCATTTCATTCCTTCTTGGCCCATCACCGTGGGCTTCATAACAAATCCATCCCCTTTAGGAACCTGGCCCACTAGGTGGGGATAACATTCTGGAAGCCTCTGCAGAGACTCCCACGAGTTCTCCTCTGCCGATAGTCCCACCCACTTCACCAAGACCATAGTCTGGGCTCTATCTCCGTGTCGACGCATGCGGCGTTCCAACACCATCTCAGGTTCCGGTTGCACTTCGCCTGCGTCGTTGACTGGGGGAAGCAATTGAAGGGCCTGGATCCGAGTACCTAGTTTTCATTTGAGACAAGAGATATGGAAGACCGGGTGGATTTTGGACTCTGGTGGCACTTCAGGTGGTAGGCCACTGCACCCAGGCCCTGCACCACTTTGAAGGGCCCATAAAACCTAGGAGAAAGTTTCAAGTTTTGCCTTGCAGCCGCTGTCTTCTGCCAATACGGTTGTAAACGGAGGTATACCCAGTCTCGTATTTGAAACTCCCTCTCTATTCTTCGTTGATCTGCAAACTTCTTCATTCTCTGTTGTGAAAAGTTGAGGTTTTCCTTGAGTAGGAGCTTGATCTGTTCTCTATCCTTCAGCATTTTGTCTGTTGCTTCATTCTGTGATGTTCCTGGAATATATGTAATGAGCCGAGGTGATGGGTAGCCGTAGAGGGCTTCAAAAGGTGGCATCTTTGCCGATGTGTGGTACGATGTGTTGTACCACCATTCTGCAAGGGGAAGCCATTGAGACCACTGCTTTGGTTTAGAACCCACAAAACACCTTAGGTAACCTTCTAATGCCTTGTTAAGGACTTCTGTTTACCCGTCGCTCTGAGGGTGATAAACTGAGCTATAGCTTAGAGAAGTATCCTATAGTGAGAACAAGGTTTTCCAGAAGGTGCTTAGGAAAATGGGATCCCTGTCTGAGAGGATGACCTTAGGAAATCCATGTAATTTAAATACTTCCCTTAAGAAAATCTAAGCTACTCCGACAGCTGTATAGGGGTGTGCTAGGGCCACGAAATGGCCATACTTAGTCAACCTATCCACAACAACTAGGATGACATTAAACCCTTGAGAAGTTGGAAGACCCTCCACAAAGTCCATAGATATCTCTTCCCAGGCTTGGTTTGGAATGGGAAGAGGTTGCAGCAGACCAGCTGGGTAGAGGTTCTCATGTTTATTGACTTGGCATACTTCACAATTTTTTATCAATTCCTTTATATCCTTCTTCATCCCATGCCAGAAAAAATTCTTCTTTGCTCTGTGATACGTTTTTAGAAACCCCGAATGGCCTGCCTCTGGGTTGCTATGTATAAACTGCAATACTTAGGCTTTAAAAAGGGAATTGGGGTTAATCATAAACCTCCCCTTCTTTAAGACCAGCCCCTGCTGGACTGTATAACCCTTAGGTAGCTCTAACTTGGACTGCCACTTAGCTAGCACTTCCAGTAGCTCAGGTGAGGAAGAATAGCTAGACTTTAACTCATCAATCCAATCTGATGTGGGAAAAGAAATAATTTCCAGCACCCTCTCCTCTTCATCCCCCTTTGAATCCCTTCTAGAAAGAGCGTCTGCGACCTTATTCTCCCTTCCCTTCTTGAACTCAATTTTAAAGTCGTAGGCCAAAAGTTTTATCACCCACTTCTGTTGTGTTGTGGTTCCAACTTTCTACTCCAGTAAGTATTTCAGGGCCTGCTGGTCAGTCTTTACAATGAAAGATTGGCCCAATAGGTAGGGCCTCCACCTTTGCACAGCTGTGACAAGAGCCAACAGCTCTCTCTCATAAGTTGATAAGGCTAACGCCTTGCCTTTCAAGGCCTTACTGAAATAGGATATGGGCTGTCCAGCCTGCATGAGTACTGCTCCTATACCACACCCACTTGCATCACACTCAATGGTAAATGACTTTGTAAAATCTGGAAGCTTTAACACGCGGGGTTGAGAAACAGCCCCCTTCAATTGCTGAAAAGCTTGCTGAGCTGTGGCATTCCAAATGAATGCATTCTTCTTCAAAAGGGCTGTCAAGGGGGCAGCTATTAGGCCATAGTGCCTTATAAACTTACGGTAATATCCCGTTAGACCCAAAAAACCCCTCAAGGCCTTTAAGTTGGTAGGAATGGGCCACTCTACCATAGAAACTACCTTGCTTGGGTCGACTTTAACACCTTCACTTGACACTATGTGTCCCAAGTATTCAACTTCCCGAACCCCAAAACTGCAGTTGGACAGCTTAGCATAGAGCTGATTTTCAGCTAAAACCTCCAACACTTGCCTCACATGCTGCACATGATCCTCCACACTTCGGATATACACTGTAATGTAGCTGGAAGTAATAGAGAAAGGTAATGGAAATTCTGTATGCTAATGGATATTGAGATAGATGAACATTATAGAAGATGATAGAAATGGATAGTTGATAAAAGTAGAATCACGGTGTTGTTTGAGGCACACCACCCTCCAAAGGATTTCCAACGGAATTGTTCACAATAAGCGTAAAAACCCACTCACGTTTCAGACCTCCCCCATATGCTCTGTCAATAACAAACTTGGCTCACATATGCCTTACACGTGTCCATCTACAGTTGTAAATAAAATGACAAACTAATAAAACGATAAATGCAACAAACAACAAATACTCTGCAACACTGCGTTTCACTTCTTCCTTTCTTCAGATACGTGGCCCTTGTTCTCTTCCACTTCGGCCCATTTCATTCCTTCTTGGCCCATCACCATGGGCTTCATAACAGACACCAACACTCCGAGTCTCGACGGCAACAACCAAAACCCCAGCTCTCTAGCTCTCGTCGGAAACAACCAAAACCCCTTCTTCCTCTCGCCGATCTGCTTCTCCGAAGCTCAGGTACTCTATTTCTTCGTATAGGATTCGATTCTCTTGATGATCCCTAACTTTTTAATGCACCTTGCCATCCCTTGCATTCCTCTTCTCTAAACCCTAATCTTGATTGTGGATGGGTGTAGATGTTGAGGGGTTGCATTTTCTGTTTTTGTTTATGATTGAGGTGTTGCATTTAGGCTTGCAATTTGTAGCTTCATTGTACAAGTGAGTGACGTATCCACGATCTCAAAAGAACCATGTGTTTCTGTTTCTATTTATGATTGAGAGGTTTCTATTTATGATTATGTTAAAGAACCATGTGTTCCATCAATTTACTCATAAAAAATAAAACGATGCGTTCCTTCAACTGAGAGTTTGAACAATGTCTTTGTGGAATGGCACTGAGAGTTCTCTCTAGCAAGCTCTTTTTTTTTTTTTTTTTGAAAACAGAGAATCTCGTTCCATTAATAAGGTAGGACATACAAATTGACTTAAAAATAAGTCATTACAAGCGTTAGTAGAATCCCAGTACACCTCCGTGACTGGCATGGTCTAGTCCAAACAGGGTATTTCTACAGACCTAGTCTAAGAGATAGCACTCCTCTGTACAGTACAGAGGTAATAAAACTTACAAAACAAAGACTCCATACCCGATTAAACGGGAAATGGAGGAGAAACGCCCACCAATTCCGCCTACGCGGAGGGGGAGGAAACACCATTCGGACCCAGTCCGAATGGGCACTACATTTATGGGGGTTTTTTTTTTTCTAGACCTAAAGACAAACAAAAGAAAATACATTAAACACTAAAAACGGAAACCAGCGCACAAAATATAAGAGAAACCAGCGCACAAAACAACACTGTTAGTACATGGAAAAAGGAAAACACATGTGTTGCCGTCAGCCCTTCCTTTTCTTTTTCTTTTTTTTCCTTTTTTCTTCTTCTTCCATCTTCTCCTTCGACCTGTGCTGCCGTCAGCCCGAGGGCCCCCACTGCTTGCCCACCTCCGCCCACTGCGCAGACGGTACGAACGATCCACCGCCTCCCCTCCCCTGCTCATCCTTCCACCCTCAGCCACCGCCGCGAACGCCCACGATATGCACCTACCGATCTCATGCCACCGCCACTACCACCCCTGCCCATACCCACATTATCCAGGCGTCGTGGATCTGCTCCAAGAGGTACCGATCTACTCATGGATGGTGCCAATCTCCATGGATGATGCCGATCTGCTCATGGATGGTACTGATCTACGCATGGATGCTGCCAATCATGCCTCCCCTGCCTCTGCTGATCATGCCTCCCCTGCCTCTAAAGCAACACAAGCTGAACAAAACGTGAAGGATAATCGAAGAGGAAGGAGCAACCAAAGAGTGTTTTCCTTTATTCGAACTGAAGAAACACATAATTAAACTAATACAGAAAGTAGGTAGAAGATGAGGGCGGGGAGGGAGTGAGGGATGGAGCCGAAGCTCCCACCCCCACCCCCTCTAACTGGTTTCAGAGTGTGGAGGTTTTAGTGAGAGGTAAGAGCTTCTCTCACTAAAACAGCGCCCTTTCCTTTTCGTCGGTACGGTATCAGCAAGCTCTTTTGAAAGTTGTGTTTCTTTTTTTTTTGGAATAAGCTCTGTTTTCTTTTTGTAAATTTGCAGTTGTAAGTTACACATGCACCTACCAGTTTTATAACTCCTGAAAAAACCAATATGTAGTTGGAATAAGCTCTGTTCAGCAGCTTCTCTTACTCAAATATGTAGTGTCCTTCAAGCTCTTGGAACCATTTGATGCATAATTTGATTTTGGAATTCATAGAACATTTTTTTAACTCTTGGAACCATAAATAGATAGAGGGGTAGAGAGGGGTAGAAATGGACAAAGAAATGGTAGAAATGGTCAGAGAAATGGTAGAAATGGTAGTTTGAAGAAATAAAGTGTGATTTCTAATTGTGGTTCTTTTTTGGATTTTTTTTGGAATAAGCTATGTTTTCTTTTTGTAAATTTGCAGTTGTAAGTTACACATGCACCTACCAGTTTTATAGATCCTGAAAAAACCAATATGTAGTTGGAATAAGCTCTATCCAGCAGTTTCTCTTGCTCAAATATGTAGTGTCCTTCAAGCTCTTGGAACC
The DNA here is from genome assembly GCA_029856935.1 of Cyclocarya paliurus. Taxonomy (NCBI): domain Eukaryota; kingdom Viridiplantae; phylum Streptophyta; class Magnoliopsida; order Fagales; family Juglandaceae; genus Cyclocarya; species Cyclocarya paliurus. Next base: position 6,135,012 of record CM056947.1, read on the forward strand.
ATTTGATGCATAATTTGATTTTGGAATTCATAGAACATTTTTTTAACTCTTGGAACCATAAATAGATAGAGGGGTAGAGAGGGGTAGAAATGGACAAAGAAATGGTAGAAATGGTCAGAGAAATGGTAGAAATGGTAGTTTGAAGAAATAAAGTGTGATTTCTAATTGTGGTTCTTTTTTGGATTTTTTTTGGAATAAGCTATGTTTTCTTTTTGTAAATTTGCAGTTGTAAGTTACACATGCACCTACCAGTTTTATAGATCCTGAAAAAACCAATATGTAGTTGGAATAAGCTCTATCCAGCAGTTTCTCTTGCTCAAATATGTAGTGTCCTTCAAGCTCTTGGAACCATTTGATGCATAATTTGATTTTGGAATTCATAGAACATTTTGTTAACTCTTGAAACCATAGATAGATAGAGAGATAGAGAGAGGTAGAAATGGTTAGAGAAATGGTGTTTGAAGAAATAAAGTGTGATTTCTAATTGTGTTTTTCTTTTTGGATTTTTTTTGGAATAAGCTGTGTTTTCATTTTGTAAATTTGCAGTTGTAAGTTACACATGCACCTACTAGTTTTATAGATTCTGAAAAAACCAATATTTCTACTTATGTGAATGGTCAGTGCATGTAAACCATATGCAAAAGGTTGTGCATGACTGTTTTCCTTTTTATGATGTCCATAAAATCCTCATTTCTCTCATTATCCTTATAATACAATGAAGGATCACCGCACCATTTGATGAGGATCCTTTCTTCACCACCCTCGTACAAAGTGGTGGACATGAGGAAGGCAGCACCCTGTTCAATAGCGTAGATGATAATGTTTTGGTCTAGGCTTCACATTCACGCTCAGGTGAAAGAATGGCACCCTCTAAAAAGCATTTCGAGGTGTGTCTTTCACCGTAGAGGATGACACCCTCCTTGTTTCAGTTTGGCTAAACATTAGCATTGATGCTATACACGGGATTGACCAAAAATCCACTCAAATGTGGGAGAGAATAGGTGAATATTATAATCAATATAAAAAACCAAGCAACCAATTTCGTTTTGATAGCTCATTGACCAATCGATGGCAATGTATCCAAAAATGCATAATAAATTTTGTGTTGCTGTTGCCCAAGTAGAGTCGCTACATCCTAGTGGTGCCATAGAGCAGGATAAGGTAATAATTTAGTTTCTCCTTCATGTTCTTTTAGTGCTACACATTCTTTTTTCTCTAACATAATCACTTGGCTCATTTAAGCTTGAGAAGGTGAAAATATTGTATAAGGAGAATGAGAAGGCGAAGTACACCATGGAACATTGACACCAACCAAAATGGCAGCAACATATGTCGATGATGAACACGAGAAGGAGACCACTTGGGAAACATCCAACCATTACTGACTCAACTCTGCTAGCAAATGACACTCCCGATGACAACGTTGAGATCATTGATGAGAGACCATTAGGCAAGAAGAGTGAGAAAGACAGGGAGAGAAACAGGAAGTCTAGAGAACGTGAAGATGCTGAGTTTAATAAAGCTTTAAGTCGCATGACCGATGATAGAACTGTGTGCATGGAAAAGAGGAGAGAAGCGGTCACCAAGATCGAGAGCGATTGGATGTCATTAATTGCACTTAAGAAGAAGAAGCTTGATATAGAGATCATGAAATTAGATCTTGTTGGCATGAATTCAATGCAACTTGACTATTTTCAAACACTTCAGAAGGAAGTTTACGAAGAAATGAAGAATAGATCTATATCCACATCTACATCTCCATCCACACCTTTTGGAGAAAAGTAACTGTTTAGTACTATATGTCTTTTGATTGTTGTAAATGCACATTAATGTAGTAGACTTTAAAAGTTTGATTTTAGTGGCTGCCAAGTCACATATGCTGAAAATACATGTGACTGGGCAGCCACTATGTGATGGATTTTGTGGATGTAGTTTGTGGAAATACAAAGCTGTGATTGTAATTTGTGGAAATACGATGATCAGGGAGATGTTGAGGACATCTATATTATCAACGCCCAGAAATGGTTTTGGGGGCTTCAAAGAGTGGTTACAGATGATGAGAAAAGATGGATCAAAGTAGCAGCCCTCACCTGTACCAGATGGGTAGGGGATATTAAAAGATCTGCATCTGCGGTTGCAGCTCGAATTAGTGGCCGGTTGAGTCGATATTGCTAAAACTAGCTGGGCACCAATAATAATTAGCAGTAGCAGCACTAGTTGTTGTTGCAAAAGTTTTCTATGCAAAGCCATGGCTGACTTTTGTATTCTGATCCGTGCTTCGAAATAACTTAACGTTCTTTCATATATAAAGCAAGCTGATATAGAGACATTTGTAAGTCTGGCCTGATGAACAGTTGAGAATTAAGGACCTAAGGTAGATAATAAGAAGCATTAATAAAAATACATAAATCAATAAAATTAGAAGAAAACTTTACTTGTTTCTCAAGTGCCCAAAATAAAAGTTAAAAAAGTACTCTAGCTTTTCTATTATTAGGGGGTTAATTAATTTCGTTTTTATGTTTGTATCCTTAATGAGCGTACCAAACCTCCTACCTAATTTAAAGAATATTAAAAAAAATTATAAACTCCTTTTCATGATCATCATAAAATTAGAAGGCATGCGAAATAACAACAAGAAGGCTTTTTTCAAAGCTTCGAGATCAACTGATCAAGATTTTTTTTTTTTTAAAGCTTTTTTATAACACAAACCTATTTATTCTTTTAGGGCGGTTTGGATTGGAAGGAGAGTTGAGATAAGTTGAGATGGTTTGTGAATAGTAGAATAAGATATTTTATGAATATTATTTTTTAATATTATTTTTATTTTAAGATTTGAAAAAATTAAATTATTTATTATATTTTGTATAGGAATTTAAGAATGTTGTTTTGGGATTTGAAAAAATAAGAATGTTTGGTGTGGAAATTTGGGAAGATTGTTTTGGGATTTGAAAAAGTAAGAATGTTTATTATATTTTAGTGTAGGAATTTGGGAAGATTTTTTTGAGATTTGAAAAAAAGAAAATATTATTATATTTTGTATAGGAATTTAGAAAAGTTGTAATGATGAAAATGAAATAAGTTGAAATGGGTTTTGAAAGCAAACAACCTAGTAACCTCACCCCCGCCTCTCATTATTTTGAACCATAAGAATTTTATTTTCTTCTTTGGGATGGAAAATCTTCATTCAATGCATAAACGCAAGAAATATGAGTGTGGATTCAAGCAGCTCGAGTTACAAGGCTACGACAACAGAACATGAGGTCATGTCCATCGATCGCTTTTGCAGCAACCACCAACAAAGGCAACAACCGCAAGAACCTTGCACAACCTAAGAAGAATGATACCAGCCTACACCAAACTTAACATAGTTTATAAACTTTCTCCTATTTCCTATCATTGGGTAGGATGCCAATTTTTGGAATTGGAGAATTGTCTGAGGTTTGACATGAACAAGCAGGTCGAGTTACATAACTAGTAAAGCTGGGGCTCCTTGGCGTTTCTAATTGGAAACCACAGGAAAAAGGACAGAGAAATAATAGAAGATGGAAACACGCGTCGGAAACGCAAATTATTTCGACCCTACAAGTCTGCAAAATAAACTAAAAATGAGAAAGCTATAATCCGACAAAATATGATCTCTTATTAAAAGAAAAGTAGGAAGGCCAAATGCAATATTTTTAACTAAAAGATTCCTCAATCTCACCCTCGTGGTATATAAAGGAGGAGAGCCCCTCCAGGCCGGACGCGGTGTAATTGGAGAATTTTCACCCTCAATATGAGGGTAACACGTAGTAGGTGTAGTGAATTTATAATAAATGCGAAATACAGAAACACATTCCAAAAATAACTCAATCAGTTATATTCTCTCTCTCTCCACTCTTTTTCAGTCTCTCTCTCGACAGTGGACACGGTGCACTTGCCCAATCACAAATAGGAATAAAGGATACCACTAGGAATGAAGAAATTAATCAAATATAACACGCCACTACCAATGCTCTAACAAATCAAGATCAAGATCGTTGTACTGAAGAAAACACTTTTCTCAAATAAGTTTTTTCAAGAAAAAATCTTCCCGGACAAACAGAAACCAAGAACTAACCATAAAATAGGAAATAAGTTGAGAAAAGTCCCTAATATGAAATTTTGAAAAAAATGACTAAACAACCTCCAAAAAATAAGCAAATGCATTCAAACCCTAAATCTATAAAATTACATATGAAATATCCAAAGAAAATCGGAAAAAGACATTATAAAAAACAAATTGTAAGGGTCCTGGTGTGTTGAACTGTAAAAGATGGAATGAAAAATAGAGATACTGAGAAATAGATGGAGAAATGGAAGTGATAAACAAAGTGTTTGATAAAATGGCACTGAAAAATTCAGAATGCTAGTAGGGTCTTCGAGGGATCCCTTTCCTCCAAAAGATAACAAGTTTCAATTGAATTTCATGATACTTTTCCTTGTGCTCTGGACGCCCATTAAAGGGTTGCAGCCATCCAACTAACCGAATGGTAGTACAACACGTGGAAAGCATAATACAATTGTAACGGAAAACAAATAACAACTTCTGCAGCCATAACAAACTAGCCTACTGGTAGTGCGCAGAACGTGGAAAGCAAAATAACAGAATACTGTTGCAACGGTAAGTAAATAACAATATAAAGTAAATAACAAAAGATAAACGACAGTAGTTGGAATCCTTGAATTGAGCCGAACGACTGGTAGCTTTCTTTAAACGGTGCGCCTCATCCAAACATTGCGTTTTGAGTTGTCTTGCCTTAATCACTTCAGAACTTCACTTCATCTCAACAGAACCCTAAGTCTTTAGTTCCTCCTCTCTAAGCCTCTCTGTGCTGTCTGTCTCTTCTTCTCCAGAGAGCATCCTAACAATCCCCACCCCTTAAAGCACCTTGCCCACAAGGTGTGGGTAAAAGTTGTGCATCCCCCATAGGGACTCTCGGGTGTTGTTTTCGGCTTCCGTTCCCACACATTTGATGAGAACTTTTGTGACAGCTCGATGGCCCAACTTCTTCATCCTTCGGTCGATAATAGCCTCCAGTTCGAGTAAGATCTCACCCTCTATGTTTACTGGAGGTAGCTTTGGTCCCTCTACGTTTACTGGAGGTAGCTTTGGTAATGGATCGATGTGGTCACCCAGTTTATGTTTCAAACATGAGACGTGAAAAACTGGGTGAATCTTGGAATTGAGTGGAAGATCAAGCTTGTATGCGACACTTCCGATTTTGTGGATGATGCGAAATGGTCCATAAAATCTTGGGGAAAGTTTAAGGTTTCTTCGAACGGCTACTAATTTCTGTTGATAGGGCTGCAATCAGAGGTAAACCCAGTCCCCTTCTGTAAACTGTCTCTCTGTTCTTCGTTTATCCGCATACAATTTCATTCTTGCCTGTGATTCCTCCAAATTTTGTTTCAGTAGTGTCTTCAGTTGTTCTTGGGTTTGTAGTAAATTGTCTACTAAGTCATTGGAGGAGGTACCGGGAATATAGGAAAGGAGTTTAGGTGGGCAGTACCCATAGAGGGCTTCGAATGGAGAAATCTTTGTGGAATTGTGATAAGAAGTATTGTAACAAAACTCTGCCATTGATAACCATTGGGCCCAGGTGTTTGGTTTAGAGCCGGCATAGCTTCTGAGGTCGCCTTCCAATGTTTTGTTAAGGGCCTTAGTTTGGCCATCTGTCTCTGGATGATAAGCCGAGCTGTAGTGTAGTGTGGACCCTTAGAGCTCAAATAGGGACTTCCAAAAAGTGCTGAGAAAAATAGGATCACGATTAGAAACTATGGTCTTGGGAAGACCATGAAGTTTGAAGATCTCTTGAAAAAATTTTAGGGCCACCCCAGCAGCTATGTAAGGATGAGTCAGAGGTATGAAATGGCCATATTTGGTCATTCTATCGACCACCACCAGTAAGACATTTACCCCTTTAGACTTAGGCAGACCTTCTATAAAGTCAAGTAAGATGGCCTCCCAAGCCTGGTCAGGAATAGGAAGTGGTTGCAGCAGGCCTGGATACAACACGGTTTCTGTTTTGTTTGTCTGACAGATATCACACTCTCGCACTGCCTGTTTGATATCTTTTTTCATGCCCCTCCACCAAAAATCCCTTTTAGCTCTTTGATAGGTTCTAAGAAAACCTGAATGCCCAGCTTGAGGATCATCATGTTTGAATTTCAGCATCTTGGTCTTGAAGGCAGATTGAGCATCTACCACAATACGCCCCTTTTTTAAGAGTAACCTAGGCTGTAGTGAAAAACCCTTAGGTACTTCTAGGTTAGAATTGAATTTGGCCAACAGTCCCTGCAAGTCCAAAGAGTTGGCATAGGTGGCCTTCAATTCTTCAATCCAGGTAGGAGTAGGGAAGGTAATAACAGCCAAAGAACCCTCGGATAGAATATCAGCTTCATGTTTTCGAGACAAGGCATCAGCTGCCTTATTGTCTTTACCTTTTTTGTATTCTATGCTGAAATCATAGCCCAATAGTTTAGTGATCCACTTTTATTGTGAAACAGTGCCTACTTTTTGCTCCAGTAAGAACTTAAGGGCCTGTTGGTCTGTTTTGACCTTGAAAACCTGGCCCAACAAATAAGGCCTCCATTTCTGAACAGCTATGACAAGAGCCAAAAGCTCCTTGTCATAAGTTGACAAATTCAATGCCCTACCTTTCAAAGCCTTGCTAAAAAAAACTATGGGTTGACCCTGCTGCATGAGGATAGCTCCAACACCCCCTCCACTTGCATCACACTCCAAAGTGAAGGGTTGAGAGAATTCAGGCAGTTTTAACACTAGGGGTGAGGTTACTGCAGTTTTGAGATCTTCAAAAGCCTTAGCAGCCTTTTCATCCCAAAAAAAGAATTCTTTTTTAAAAGGTTAGTGAGAGGAGCTGCAATTAAACCATAGCCTTTTATGAATTTACTATAATAACCAGTCAACCCGAGAAAACCCCTTAAGGTTTTTATAGTTTTTGCACTGGCCACTCCAACATAGCCTCTATTTTTTTGGGATCAGCCTTAACTCCAGCTCTTGTGGCTATGTGACCCAAGTATTCAACCTCAGGAACCCCAAATAAACATTTAGATCTCTTTGCATACAAATAGTGGCTAGCAAGTATGTTTAACACCTGCCTAAGGTGATCAATGTGCTCCTCCATACAGCTGTTGTAAACCAGGATATCATCAAAGAAGACTAAGACAAATCTTCTCAGAAAAGGTCTAAAAAATATATTCATAAGATCTTGAAAAGTGGAGGGTGTATTGGTAAGCCCAAAGGGCATTACCAAAAATTCATAGTGGCCTTCATGTGTGCAAAAGGTCGTCTTATGAATATCTTCAGGAACTACTCGTATTTGATGATAGCCTAACCTTAGGTCTAGCTTAGAAAAAATGAGGGACCCGTGTAATTCATCAAGAAGTAGTTCATCAATTATTGGGATGGGAAACTTGTCCTTTACAGTCTTTTGGTTGAGTGCCCTGTAGTCCACACACATGCGCCAACTACCATCATGTTTTCTGACCAATAGAATTGGTGAAGAGAAAGGACTGCAACTAGGTCGAATAACCCCATTTGTGAGAAGTTCAGTGACAATCTTTTCTATTTCTGTTTTTTGATAATGAGGGTATCTGTAAGGTCTAGTGGAGATGGGATTAGTGCCATCCTTTAGCACAATTTTATGGTCATGAGATCTACTCGGGGGTAGACCAACAGGTTCATGGAAGACGCTGTGAAACTGTTCTAGTACTTGAGTAATTGTTGGACAGCAAGATTGGGTAGGTTCTTCCCTCTCCACAGTCATCAACTGGAGGAGAAAACCCTTCCCTTGGTGGAAAGCATTGACTAAGGATTTGTCACCCTCATTAGTAAGGGTAGATGCTCTGAGTTGGACTCCTTTCAAATTAACCCTTTTTCCTTCCCATAGAAACTGCATGGTTAGACTCGAAAAATCCTAAGTAATAGGGCCCAACTCCTTCAACCATTGAATACCCAATACAGCATCACACCAAGCTAATGGTAAAACATAAAATGAAGGCCTGAAACAGATTCCTTGCACAGAGGTTAACACCTGTTTGCAGAGACCCAAACTTTGTAAAACCTCACCATTAGCTACCTTAACTGTTAGCTGACCAGATTTGTCTATAGGGAAGCAATTTTTTGAAAAAACCGAAGGATCCAGGAAGTTATGTGTACTTCCTGAATCAACCAAGAGCATTACCATGTTGGAGCCAACTTTAGCCTGTAATCTCATAGTTTTGGGACATGGGGTACCAGTAAGAGCATTTAGTGATATCTCAGGTTTAGAATCAGGCTGCTAGTCAGGCATGTTATCAACTACTTTAGTTGAATCATAGAAAATATCCTCATTAATATTGTCATCTACAGCATGCATGAAGTAAATTTTGGGAGATTTACAAACATGTGTTGGGTTCCACTTATCTCCACAGTGGAAACATAGTCCCTTGCGCCTCCTCTCATCCATTTGGATGGAATGAACTCTGGTTGGTGGTGTTGCTGATTTGTTGTATTTGTTGTCACTGGTATTGGTAGAACTCCCTTGTCCCCCTTAGAATGTAGATGAGCTGCTTTTATCTCCCCATGTTCTGATTGGTTTGTTGGAACTAACCAAGTATTCTTCCTGAATTTGTGTGAGGCCATAAGCTGCATTCAAGTTGATGGGACTGAACATATGGAGAGGGAGTTTGATTTCATCTTTTAGGCCACTGAGAAAGTAGCTTAACTTATGAGAATTAGGTAGACCTTTCAATCTATTCAAAAGAGCTTCAAACTGACTTTTATAAGTTGTAAGAGAAGCTGTTTGTTTCAGCCTTGTGATGGCCTCCATGGGATCGTCATAAGCTGTAGGTCCAAACCTCATTTGGAAGGCTTTAGTAAACGTCTGCTAGCATTGAAACTGGCCTGTATCTGCTGCATCTTGATACCACACTAGAGCTTCACCATTCATATGATAAGAGGCCATGAGAAGGCGGTGAGCAGGAGCTGTTTGGTGAAACTCGAAGTAATGCGAAGCCTTGAAGATCCATCCTGCTGGATCGGTGCCATTGAAGTGTGGAAACCCGAACTTGATACCTCGCTATAAGGGCCTTCTCTGGTCATTATCTCCTTCAGGTGGTGGCTCCCGAAGAGCTAACTGAGCTTGTAATTGTGTCTGTGTTCCCATCAGTGTTCTTAGCATATCATTCATTTGCCTCATCTGCTCTTGTAACTCATGTAAACGTTGGTCATGTTGATTAAGTGTTTCTTGTGTTTTGGTCATGGTGAATAGGATCTTAGGCTCTGGATACCAATTGTAAGGGTCCTGTTGTGTTGAACTGTAATAGATGGAATGAAAAATAGAGATACTGAGAAATAGATGGAGAAATGGAAGTGATAGACAAAGTGTTTGATAAAATGGTACTGAAAAATTCAGAATTTGTAGGGTGTTCGAGGGATCCCTTTCCTCCAAAAGATAACAAGTTTCAATTGAATTTCATGATACGTTTCCTTGTGCTCTGGACACCATTAAAGGGTTGCAGCCATCCAACTAACCAAATGGTAGTACAACACGTGGAAAGCATAATACAATTGTAACAGAAAGCAAATAACAACTTCTGCAGCCATAACAAACTAGCCTACTAGTAGTGCGCATAACGTGGAAAGCAAAATAACAGAATAATGATGCAACGGTAAGTAAATAACAATAGAAAGTAAATAACAAAAGATAAACGACAGTAGTTGGAATCCTTGAATTGAGCCGAACGACTGGTAGCTTTCTTTAAACAGTGCGCCTCATCCAAACGTTGCATTTTGAGTTGTCTTGCCTTAATCACTTCAGAACTTCACTTCATCCCAACAGAACCCTAAGTCTTTAGTTCCTCCTCTCTAAGCCTCTCTGTGCTGTCTGTCTCTTCTTCTCCAGAGAGCATCCTAACAATCCCCACCCCTTAAAGCACCTTGCCCACAAGGTGTGGGTAAAGGTTGCGCATCCCCCATAGGGACTCCCAGGTGTTGTTTTCGGCTTCCATTCCCACCCATTTGATGAGAACTTCTGTGACAGCTCGATGGTCCAACTTCTTCATCCTTCGGTCGATAATAGCCTCTGGTTCGGGTAAGATCTCACCCTCTACGTTTACTGGAGGTAGCTTTGGTAATGGATCGATGTGGTCACCCAGTTTACGTTTCAAACATGAGACGTGAAAAACTGGGTGAATCTTGGAATTGAGTGGAAGATCAAGCTTGTATGCGACACTTCTGATTTTGTGGATGATGCGAAATGGTCCATAAAATCTTAGGGAAAGTTTGAGGTTTCTTCGAACGGCTACTAATTTCTGTCGATAGGGCTGCAATCGGAGGTAAACCCAGTCCCCTTCTGTAAATTGTCTCTCTGTTCTTCGTTTATCCACATACAATTTCATTATTGCCTGTGATTCCTCCAAATTATGTTTCAGGAGTGTCTTCAGTTGTTCTCGGGTCTGTAGTAAATTGTCTACTGAATCATTGGAGGAGGTACCGGGAATATAGGAAAGGAGTTTAGGTGGGCAGTACCCATAGAGGGCTTCGAATGGAGAAATCTTTGTGGAATTGTGATAAGAAGTATTGTAACAAAACTCTGCCATTGATAACCATTGGGCCCAGGTGTTTGGTTTAGAACCGGCATAGCTTCTGAGGTAGCCTTCCAATGTTTTGTTAAGGGCCTCAGTTTGGCCATCTGTCTCTGGATGATAAGCCGAGTTGTAGTGTAGTGTGGACCCTTAGAGCTCAAATAGGGACTTCCAAAAAGTGCTGAGAAAAATAGGATCACGATCAGAAACTATGGTCTTGGGAAGACCATGAAGTTTGAAGATCTCTTGAAAAAATTTTAGGGCCACCCCAGCAGTTATATTAAAAAATTTAAAATTTTAAAAAAATATGATATGTGGAATGTGAAGTGTGGACAAAATTGTGTAGTAAAACTCATATCTAACTGGAAAAACGATAAAATCTTATCAATGACTAAAAGTCTCTCTTCCCGACCAATCCTCAAAAAAGCTCAACTAGCTTTTGTCATCTTTTAAGTCTGGGTCTGTTTCACATGTTAGAAGAGAAGGCAACAATGTTGCTCATGCGCTTTCTAGAGATGCTTTGTTAAAATCCATTTCTTCTGTTGATGTGAGAAATGTTCTCACTTGTATTCTTGACCTTTGTTAATTTACGATTAATAGAAATGTTTTCCTTTAAAAAAAAAACAAATCTCTCTTCCTGCCCCATGCATGTTCAGTACGAAGAGATATAGATGTCCACTAAAAATAAATAATTATTCAAGCGAAAAACCAATGAATATGAGAATTCAAAAGTAGGTAAAAGGAAATTAGATTATAATTAGATTATGCAACACATGATGGTCGATGTAATATATATTCTATACCCCACCTCTTACAGTATGCTTAAATCAGTCATAAAGTCATGAAATTACCACTTGTCTTAAAAGATTAAGCTGATGAGAAAATATAAATTTTATTATTTATTTTATATCTTAACACTTCCTCTTGTGTGTGGGTCAAATCTCCATCAATGGTTGGCCCAATATGTAAAACCACCACTTGTCTCAAAAGTTTAAGCTAATGAAAAGAGATAGATTTTATTATTTATTTTATATGTTAACAAAATCTAACAATAAGCTTTAAAATAATATAATTACGGGTTTGTTGTTCTTAGTTTGACTTTTTCAAATTAATGCTTGATTGTGGTCGAAAAAATTATGAGTAAATATATCATCTTAAAAAGTAAACAACGAGATCAACTTTTTTATTCATTATTTTATATATATAAAATATATCGCCAATTCATTTACCTAACATAATTAATATATTTACTGATTTTTTTTACTAAATATAAGCCAAATTAAAAATTAACAGAGATATTGTAATTAATCTCAATCGGTCGTGATAGTTGTGGGCAAAAATTATTTATGACTATAAGTTTTGTGATATGGTTGGGTGATTAATTGATCACAAAAACATTGGATTTTTCTTTTTAACATAGTCGACCCACCAAGAGAGTATCATGCAATTGACTACAACTTTTCCTTTCAAAATTTTGGAATTTTTAAAAGAAGCTAAAATTGCATTCGAAACAATTCGAAAATATATTTAGGAAAAGATCATAAAATCATTTTACTGAAATTATTATTATTTTTCTTACTTTTGTAATAGGGGTTTTAATGAATATCTTGTTTCTAAACTGAGAGTACTAATGAAGAGATGGTTTTTGTTTTTTAGTACTTAAACAAAGTGCTAACATCAATACTTAAAAGATTGTACAGACTTTTATTACTAACTAAGCATTAATTGCTCACTATCTATGTTGTGAGCAGCTTTTTTTCCTGAATGTTTTCCTCAATTCTCAATCCATCCAGTTCCACTGCCGCTTCTCGAATGCTCTCACATGTGTACATTCAATGATATTACTCATGCAAGTACCAATCAACCATCTTGCAGCTGTTAGGAAATATGTTTTGAGAAAATTAAGAATTTTTAAGAGATGTTTTTTTTTAAACAAAGACTAATGAAAAAATTAACATGTTCTTTTTTTTTCTTTTTCTCTTTTTTGCGCTTAATCATCTTTGGATAAAAAGTGATTTTTTTTCTTGAAGTATAAATTCTTTTGCCACCAAGCATGCACAAATATTTAACTTACGATAATTAATCTACCCATAATTCACAAATAAAAACTTAGAACACACCATGAAAGGACACTCAAAGCACACACCTAATTGAGCAGTACTAGACTTGCTCACTCATATGTACAAAAGCTCACAATAGTACAAAGTAGACCGTGAGAGAAAAATTTTAACATACAAAAAGATCTATATGGAGATAACTTAAACACTGCATGCAAAGAGAACGAAATCTGCCATCATCCATTGACTTGGAGGAACATGCTGCCTGATTGTGGCTTAAAGGAAAAATGGATTATCTGCCATCATCTATTGGTGCTAGTGCTTGATTTCTCATGCTATCAATGGTACTTGAGGAAAAATAACCAGTGCTAACATCAATGCTTGAAGATTGTGTGGATGGATGAAGAAAGTACTCACTCTTGTTATCTGTGTTGTGATTAGCTTTTCTTCCTTAAATGTTTTTCCTTAATTCTCTATCCATCCAGTTTCACTGCCACTTCTTTCATAGTAGGCCTATCGTTTCCTTTAACACTAAGGCTTCTTTTTGCAACATTAGCAACTTTTTTTAGTTCCTCAGCATTACTCCCATTATGGATGTGATCATCAAGAATTTCCAATAGGCGATCCTCTTCTACCATAGAAACAAATATGTTGCCAAATTTCTCTCACTTTCAGGCCTAACGAAAGAAATTACTTTCTTACTTGTCAATAATTCTACTAAAACAACACCAAAATTATAGACATCACTTTTTTTCTGTCAAATGACTAGTACGAAAGTATTCTAGATCCAAATACCCAAATGTTCCTTACACCAACGTAGTTAATTATGTCTGGTCCAAGGGAACAAGTCTTGAAGCTCCAAATTCTGATACTTTTGTTGTGTGGTTACCATCCAAAAGTATATTTGTAGTTTTCACATCTCTATGTATAATTGGCATAGAAGCTTCACAATGTAAATATGCAAGGGCTCCTGTAGTTTTTGTAGCTATCTTCAAACACTTGTCCCATGAGAGTAAGGATGACCGACTTTTATCATGAATATGGTCAGAAAGTGTCCTATTTGTGATGAACTCATAGACTAGTAAGGGAACTTCTGTTTCCAAACAACAACCTAACAATTAGACAACATTCTGGTGGTTGATTTGAGTAAGCATAACTACCTCGTTTATGAATTGCTCTATCTGACTTTGATCACCAATTTTGGACTTTTTAATAGCAGCCACTTTGTTATCTGCCAACACTCCTTTGTAAACAGTTCCATAACCTCCTTGACCGAGGATATAACTTTTGTTGTAATTGTTGGTTGCCTTTTTAAGTTCTTTTGCACTATAAATTTTTGTTGTATCTATAGATCCTGTGTGATGTTGGAGTCGTTGTTGTAACAATAAGCCCCCATTTTGCTGAAACCACTTCTCTTTGAGTTTAATGAGTTTTCTTTTCTTGAGTCCCCAATATACCCAGGAGGTTCCCACAAGGAGCACTAAGAGGTCTATGCTGACACCTGTATTTGCATATTCAAAGTTATAAAATATACTTCAACCAATAAGCTAGAAAGTTTCATATTTCTATCGAGAAGGTTATGAACCTAATATGTATTATATTAAGATGAGTCAACCAAGATTTGAAATACATGAATGTTTGTCAAGCAAATGATCTACGTACTAAGAAAGTATATAATTAGTGATTCCTTAATATTGCAGTTTTGAAAGTAGAAATCAATGAGCTTGGGAAATCAGTGAGTGCTGGAGCTCAAAAGGTGCCGCGGCTTGAAGTCGTGTGTGGGAACAAGCGGTGGTGTTGGAGAGGCTGGAAACAGAGGGGTAAGATCGCCGGCCAGTGGGGAAGAGAAGGAGAGGGGCGGTGACGATCACAGCGGCGCACGACGGCGCAGGGTGGAGGAAGAAGAAACGGACGGGACGAGGGGGAGGGGTGTCGCGCACACGGGCTGGGAGGCAGGGGAGAAAAGGAGAAAAAGATAAAAGATAAAGATAAAAGAGAAAAAGAAAAGGGGAAAAAGAAAAATGAAGGAAAAGAAGTGAGTTCTAATTCTCATAACTTGGGTCACAAGCTGATCCAACGAAAAATAATTTCAAAACGGTAATTTAAATAAAACCAATTTAAACATAGTGACTAAGTAAAATAAAATAATAAAAATTCAATAATACAATAATACAATAATTTTAAATCCCATAAACAAACTCTTTAAATTAAAGAGCAATTTAAATATTAAAAAATAATTAATAACAAGAAAAACACATTAAAAAAATTTCACAATTTAAAATATTATAAATTAATATAACAAAACTCATATAAATTTTAAAACAAGAGGATTAATTATAAAAATAAATTAAATAATTAAAAAAAACTCAATTACCAAAAAAGAAAGGAAAAAAACAGAGGGAGTGATAGGAACGAACAAATTGCGTGCTCAGGTATTTATATCTTCAAGTTGGATGAATGAAAACAGCTGTTGTCATTGAGAACGACATGACTAAGAAAGTATTGGCCATTGAGATCATGACATGAACAAATAAAAGTCACATGTGAACATATGACGCGTAGTAAGGAGATTTCATTTGCATATCTTTCTAAACCTATTAATTGCACTGATTTCTTTAATAACCTTACGAATAAAATGTGGCTGAAATAAATTCAAAGTCTTTTAAAGTCGTGTTTTTGTCTTGTTCGGCTTGAGACTATTCAAAATATTAATTCATGTACTCTTCTCTTCGACTAGAAGGTAAAGTATTAGCCGGCATATATGAAATTGATATGGGAATAATCAACTAGAAAGGACAACTCAAACGCCATTTCTACTACGGATGATGCTACCGGGTCATCTAAAGTTTACTATTCAGATGATCTCTTGATGTCTACGTGGTTCATTAAAAAAGAAAAGAATACAAACACAAGAGGGTTCTAAGGCTTCAGTCTTCCTCTTTTATATTTTTGGACGTCTTTTTATTTTGAATGTTTTTATTAAAAACCACATGTCACCACGTGCCTCGTCAAGAGAAAATAAATAGTAGGAAGATAATAACGCTATCATTATCCAATATAGCATAGTAATGGATGCTATCAAACTTGTTAAAAATTAGAAGAATGCCTAATGCTATTGTGTTTTTTTTTGGGCCAAAGGCCCAACTGTTGTTTGAATTTTATTAAAACCCCAGAAAGGAGGAGCAACAACACGAAACCCACCAAAATTCTGAATAGAAGAAGGCCCAAGAAAAGCAAAGATGCTGGGTACGAAACCGAGCCGAAACAAACTCCTCAACAAGTATATGAATGACAATATTGGTATTACCATATCAAAATTGAAGTACACTATCTTCTCCTTTATCATAAGATATTAATAACATTAAACTCCTAGTTTTTTTTTTGTTTTGCAATGTTGTTGTTCAAAATAAAACAAGGGTTCCGTGCATTTGAAATTGCCTAAACTTGAAGATTACATGAATAAATGACTAAACACTCGCAAATTTTAGGTTCTAGAACTGTCTTGACGACAAAAGAAAATAAAAATTTAGCACGAGATCGAGTAGTCAAAGTTTTTGGTCCTACTGTGGTGGCCACGTAAAATTTTGACCACCATGACTCATGTGGAAGATGGACCTCTACGACCATTACTTCAGAGTTCTCAAATTCAAGTGGAAGATGGGCTTGTGAGTTAATTTTTTCTTCTCTTTTATGGTGGAGTTCTCAAATTCAAGTTAATAATGAAGTCCTAAAGTCAAATAAAAGATGAGGTTTTTTTTTTCTGACAATAAGAGAAAATAATAATATTGGCAAAAAATTCGGACCACGTCGAGTCTTGAGAAATTGAGATTGAACACTACAAGTAAGGCCTATGTATTAACTATTAAAGTTGTAATCATTACAAGAAAAATGTTTAGTTGTGGCTAGTTATTTTCTGTGAAATTAATTAGTTTTTGTCAAAATAACTATATTTTGATAGCAATTAGTCATTCTCGTCGTATATAATTTGTTACAAATGATCATTTTTCTTATAGGACCATGCTACACTTATCGAGATAATTTATCTAGGTATGAAATGAGTAAGTTTATTTTTTGAAATATTATTTAAATCCCCTTTAAAATTTTAAAAAAAATCATAATTTCATTAAAAAGGACTTCCTAATTAACCATTAACTAAAAATAAATAAATAGCATCGGTATTCGTTCTCGGTGGGCTTTCTATGGAGGACTAGCATTCATCCATATACAATATATTTAGTAAGAGAAAAAAAAAATTTTATATAGTATATAGTATATAGAGATGATGAGTAGAATTATTTTTTTAATTTTATGCAGACGACAGTTAAAAGCATAAGAATTCAATTTTCTAGGCACAAAAGATTGGGCCTACTTATTTATCAGCATATTCCAACAAAGCAAAAGAGATTTTGAGTGAACAATCTTCGAAGCTGCAGTATTCCGTACTATAGACTGATGAGCTCACCATGTATAACAGGCGGAGCAAAAACACACAAAAAGTCCTTGTTTAATTTGTTTGACAAGTTAATAAGAATCTTCTGCTTTGATTTAAATTATGCAAAACTGGTCTCTTTAACCAAATAAGGGCATAGATATTCTTAGCTAGAGGATAAGAAATTTATAATAAACTGCCGAATAATTGTTATTAATATTTCACAGCCAAGAAATATACTTAAATATTTGCAGATAAATATAAGTATAAATGAGGTTAGGAATTGTTAAGATATGAAATAACAAAATATACCTCTTCACATCAGGTTAAGTACTCATTCAAAGAGTAGAGATCACCACGTGAATCTATGCTAATTATATAAAGCCGGCCGTCATAGTTCCGAGACTCAGCATTGCTGACTAGATCAATGACCAGCTGGTTGTTGCTGGAAATTAATCTTAAATCTGATATGAAATTGAATTCATGTTTGGTTATGGGTGATTCATGAAGCTCGGTACACTGACTTTTCAACTTGAAAATTTGAGGTTATTAATTAAAAAGTCTATTTTTCTAAAAAATATGATATTGAAAGCTTTCGAGTGGTCGGCCGGCCTATTGCCAATATGGGGAAATTAAAAAGATGTAAATTGGCTGGAGGACACAAGTCTACCTAGTTATGCATCACATGATGTGTATTGTGACACAATCACAAATCATGTTACAAATTAAATAAATGTATTAGCCGGCAAGGAGCACGTAATCAAGTTGAGTACTTTAGCGGATTTGGTGGCAGGATTCGTGAGTGCCAGAGTTGGGCTTTCAAATGCATAAATATAGGTTGTTCGAAGTTCTTGAAAGACGCGGTTGAGCGAAAGATCAAGAGTATTAAAACCTTTGCACACTATGTGTTTGATAAAAGAACTATGAAGAACAGAGAGTGAAAAACTTCAAGAACAAAGCTTTTCACGTTTTCTATATTCAATGTATTTAGACTTTACAATAGTGTGTATTTATACACTTGTGACTTATGAAAGAGAGAGATAATAAAAATATTTCTGTACATGAGCCAATCGTGGTCAGCCACATCAACATTTTGTTATAACAAATTATTCTCTACTGCAGATATATTGCTACGTGATATTCCCGAATCTTCCTTCTTTGTGGTGCTGCTGTCCAGCAGTGTTAAGGATTTGGGTGTAGAGGAATTATTTGTCTCAATAGCCCCTCTCGAGGCAAGCGTCACTGGAGAAACATTGAGGCTTGATCGCATAAGAGTAAACCGCGCAGTGGACAGTGGCTTCGTAAAGATATCAGCTAGCTGATCTTTGCTTGAAACAAAGGATACCCGAAGTGACTTGGTAGCAACACATTCTCGGATAAAGTGATAGTCTAAAGCCACATGCTTAGTGCGTGAGTGTAGGACAGGGTTAACAGCCAGATATGTTGCACCAAGGTTGTCACACCATAAGGTGGGTGGGTTAGCAAGAAAATTTTTTAACTCACTGAGTAAGGACTAAAGCCAAAGTATTTCACAGGTTGTGTTGGCAATGGCTTTGTATTCAGCTTCAGTTGAGGAATGGGCAATGGTGGGTTACTTCTTGGAACCCCATGAGACCAAGTTAGAACCAAAATACACACAGTAACCTCCGGTAGACTTGTGGTCATCGGGGCATCCAGCCAAGTCTGCGTCAGAGAAAGCACATAAAGTGAAGGAAGAATTATAAGAGAAATGAAGACCAAAGTTAGATGTGAACTAGAGATAACGCAAAATGCATTTGACTGCCTGCCAACGTGGGAGGCATGGACAGTGCATATACTGACATACTCTATTGACTGCAAATGAAATGTCTGGATGTGTAAATGAGATATACTGAAGACTCCCAACTATGCTGCGATACAATTGAGGATCCTCAAAGGATGGACCTTCAGTTGCCATAAGCTTAACAGAAGATGACAAGGTGCTGGAAACAGGCTTAGATTCATGCATGTTTGTTTTCTTTAAGAGATCATGGATGTATTTGGATTGAGTCATGCACAAACCATCAGAGGTCCGAGAGATTTCTATTCCTAAGAAATAGTGCAAATCACCCAAATCCTTTATTGGAAAGGAATTACTCAGTGTAGAAATAAATTGAGAGATGAGAATGGAACTAGAGCCCGTGACAATAATATCGTCCACGTATATTAGAACAAACACAGAGTCAATAGTATTTGAGAAAATAAATAGAGATGCGTTGGATCTAGATGCAATAAATCCTAGGGAAAGAAGTTTGCTACTGAGCTTAGAAAACCAAGCCCTAGGGGCTTGTTTAAGTCTGTATAAGGATTTACGCAACTTACAAAGGTGTTAAGGGTAGTCTGGATTTGCAAAGCCTGGCGGTTGCTGCATATAAACAACCTCTTCCAAGTCCCCGTGAAGGAAGGCGTTCTGGACGTCCAACTGATGTAGCGGTCACCGAGAGGAAACGTCAATGGAGAGGATAAGGCGAATCGTCACTGGTTTGACAACAGGACTGTATGTCTCAGAGAAGTCGACACCGGCATGTTGATGGAAACCCCTGGCCACAAGGTGAGCCTTGCGACGTTCAAGAGTCCCGTCGGTGCGACGTTTGATCTTCAAGACCCACTTTGAACCAAGGACATTTAGGCCAGGAGAGAAAGGGACTAAATCTCAGGTGCGGTTAGAGAGGAGAGCTTTAAATTCAAGGGCCATTGTCGCACGCCACTCAGGGTGCTTGGAGGCCTCTATGAAAGAAGAGGGTTC
Source organism: Cyclocarya paliurus (assembly GCA_029856935.1). Taxonomy (NCBI): domain Eukaryota; kingdom Viridiplantae; phylum Streptophyta; class Magnoliopsida; order Fagales; family Juglandaceae; genus Cyclocarya; species Cyclocarya paliurus. The sequence continues at coordinate 6,154,870 of CM056947.1, forward strand.
CTCTGGAACTATGGAGGAAACAGTTTTGGTATGATGAAGAGAGGGTTTTGGGGGTGGCCAAGTGATAGTGCCATCGGAACGATTGAGGGGGCAGTGGATATTGTTTCGGGAACGCATGATCATGGGGTGATGAGATTGTATGGTAGGTGAAGGAGACGACGAGGATGAAAGAGAAGGTGGCGTTGGAAGAGAATGACTCGAAGGAGAAACCCTTGGGGAAAGAGGACGACTAGATGGTCTGGAAGATGTCGAGTGGGTGGATGATAGATTTGGAGATGTGGGCTGATCTTGAGTGGTGGGTATGGGCTGGTGAAGGTTCGGCCCAGAGGGGATTGGAGCTAATGAAAGAGAGGGTAAAGGCAGATTCATGGGTGGGCCAAGAGTTTGGGAGGTGGATTGAGGCTTGGATGATGTAGATGCAATAGGAAAACTGGTCTCATGGAATTGGACGTCACGTGAGACATACGTCCGGCTTGCTGGCACATGAAGACATAGGTAGCCCATGTGGTTTGGGCTGTAACCCATAAAGACATAGGGTTTAGATCGTAGATCTATTTTGTGTTGATTAAAGGGCCGAAGATTGGGCCAACAGAGACACCCAAAGGTTTTTAAAAATTTGTAATCAGGTAATTTTTTGAAGAGAACTTGAAAGGGAGATTTGTTATTGAGAATAGGTGTAGGAAGTCTATTGATTAAATAGACAGTAGTGAGAAATGACTTAGCCCAAAATTGTTGGGGAACTGAGGCATGGGCTAGCAGAGAGAGCCCAGTCTCAACAATTTGGCGATGACCCCTTTCGATTGTGCCGTTTGGGCATGAGAGTAGGGGCAGGATACTCGGTGAGTTATTCCATGAGTTTGGCATAATGTTTTTAATGGTTGAAACTCACCACCCTCATCTGTTTGTATTTCACGAATTTTGGAAGAAAAATAGTTTGCAATATGTGTGAGAAATGCAGTGAAGAAAGTAGACACATCCGACTTAGATTGCAGAGGAAAACACCAAAGATACTTTAAAAATCATCGATAATAATAAGATAAAATTTACATCCAGAGGAGGATGGCATAGGCGCCGGCCCCCCTACGTTTAAAAATAAAAGATTAAAAGGCGCAGTAGATCGAGAAGGAGAACTTGGATGTGGAAGTGCGTGGATTTTAGCTTGAGGGCAGGCGAAGCAAGGAGGAGGCACAGTGGATGACGTTGTAACAGGGAGCCGAAACCGATTTATTGTGAGATATGTAGTGTGGGTTGACGGGTGACCAAGGCGAGTGTGCCAAACTGCAGTTGTTGTACGTTTAGTAAGACAGAGTTGAGGAGAGGTGGTGGTGGATGGAGGATGAGCCGTGACATCAGGTGGCAGCGTATAAAGGCCATTTTCAACTTGGCCTTGGAAGAATACCTCCTGAGTTTTCAAGTGCTTCACAAAGAAAGCATTAGCGTGAAATTCAAAATACACTTGATTATCAATGTAAAACTGATGTACAGAAAGGAGATTACGAGTTATTAAGGGAACATGAAAAATTTTATTGAGAAGAAAATTTCGAGAAGTAGAGTAGAGACGGGCAGAACCAGTGTGATGGATGTGAAGAGAGGAACCGTCTCCAATGCTGACCTGATTAGGACCCTGATAACCTGCAACATCCAAATGAAGATTAGAGAGGTTAGATGTAAAGTGATTCGTAGCGGCCGTATCAGGGAACCAAGAGCTGGAAGAAGGCACTGGGTTTAGGGCAGTGAAATTAGCTGAGAAGGAAGAAGGTGGTGGAGTTTGGTAGGAATGGTCAAACCGAAAATAGCAAGTCATGACAGTGTGGCCTGGTTATTACATAGTTGGCACATGGGGCGAAAGTTAGGTGGGCGAGGAAAGGAAGAGTTGCCACTGCTGGGAAAGCCACGACCACGGCGACCACGATAGGAATGACCCTGACCACAATGAGAAAAGGAATTTGGTGTATGGGTGTTTGGGACGGTTGTGTTGTTGGCAGTAAGAGAAGTGGGTGATAGAAGATCGTTGGTCTGATGTGAAATACGGGACTCATGATTCAAGAAGTAACTGTAAATTTGAGGGGTGGACAGGGGATCAGGCCGAGTGGAAAGTGAAGTCATGAGGGACTCATAATCGGAACCTAGACCTAGCAATAAGTAAATAGTGAACTCAAAGTTGGGTAGTGGATGACCAGCAGCACTAAGGGTGGCAGCTAGAGTGGTGACCTTGTGAAAGTATTCGGTTATGGTGGCTAAACCCTTTTTCAAAGTGGCGAGTTGGAGCTTAGTGTGCATAACATGGGGAGATGATTGAGTAGCAAATAAATTTTCCAAAGTGTTCCAAATCACAGAGGAGGTTGCACAGGAGAGCACTTGTGCCAATACTATATCAGATAGGGAAACATTAATTGTAGATATTAGGAGTTGGTCTTGTAATACCCACTTTGTGTATTCAGGATTTTTAGCATTGTTAACCATGGGAGGTGGCATCGGGATGGTGCCGTCCACATAGCCTAGAAGCTGATGGCCTTTAAGGAAGGGCATGATTTGTGTCTTCCATAGGAGATAATTCTCCAAGTTAAGTTTAATGGTAATGAAGTAAGATGCGGAACTGATGATGGTTGGTTTAGCCATTGTAGCAGGAGAGACGTTGGTCCTAGTGGCTCTGAGATACCATATTAAAACCTTTGCACACTATGTGTTTGATAAAAGAACCATGAAGAACAGAGAGTGAAAAACCTCAGGAACAAAGCTGTTCACGTTTTCTATATTCAATGTATTCAGACTTTACAATAGTGTGTATTTATACACTTGTGACTTATGAAAGAGAGAGATAATAAAAATATTTCTGTACATGAGCCAATCGTGGTCTGCCACATCAACATTCTATTATAACAAATTATTCTCTACTGCAGGTGTATTGCTACGTGATATTCCCGAATCTTCCTTCTTTGTAGTGCTGTCATCCAGCAGTGTTAAGGATTTGGGAGTAGAGGAATTATTTGTCTCAAATCATGGTCAGCCACATCAACATTCTGTTATAACAAATTATTCTCTGCTGCAGGTGTAGTGCTACATGATATTCCTGAATCTTCCTTCTTTGTGGTGCTGCCGTCCAACAGTGTTAAAGATTTGGGTGTAGAGGAATTATTTGTCTCAATAAAGAGGACGTGTGGCAGCTGAAGGAAGTGGCTCGTGATATTCCAAAGAGGCGCTCAAGAGCAAGAGGTGAGGATCATAGACTTCATGCTATGGAGCTCTTTTACTGCTCATGAGAAAAAGAATCCGTTTTACTTTCCTAAAAATTTAAGGATTAGACATATAATCTAAAGTTTAAAATATCTATTTAGAATAGTACTGTCCCTCGTAGTCTTTTCCATGCATGAGGTCCCGTTCTCTGTGTTTGATCGTGTATTGATCATAAGTCCTATGATATTTGCATGTTTATGTCGTTAGTCTGCAGTTACAACTGCCTGTTTTTCATTTTTTCTCTCTTCTACAACTCGAGCTGCTTGTTGCTAGTCATGGCGCCCTCCTAGTCATGTTGCTGCCATTGCAAAGAAAAATGATTATTTGTTATGAGTTATTTGTACGCAAATGACTATTTACGATAAAAATAGACTCATCTTAATAAGAAATGGCAATTTTTGTCTGTTATTTGTGGTGTTTCTGTTGATGCAGCAAAAGGTTCATATAGTGAGAATTTATTCGCTCGCTCTTGTGTAGACCCTCCAACCATATTATAAAATCCTAGTGGGTGAAGTTCTTTTCTCCATCCTTTGAGGAGGACATTCGATATTATTATCGCAAAAGTATTCTTGTCATGCTCCATGCAAAGCTTATGAAGTACGATCATGATGATCGTCTCTTCGCATGCATACGAATAAATAATATGATCACTATGTCTTGCTAGATATAAATATTATAAGGAAAGAAAAAAGGAACTTGGACAAGCAAGCATATGATCCTCTTGATCTATAGTACCTATCTTTTAAGCTTTTTCTTTTCTTTTCTTTTGCTTAATTGACTCCATACCGCCTTTATTTTTTCTAATTATTCAACGCTGTTTGTAGCACAAAAGGAAAGATTAATTTTAAAGCAAGCATAGGAATTGAAGGAAAATCATGGTCTTGAATGGAAAGCTTTCGCAACCTCTGCTAGTACTTCGGGTGATCATACTAATTTTAGTAGCATCAGCAGCATCTAAACCCAATTCAACATGTGACCATAACTGTGGAAGTGTTGAAATCCCATACCCATTTGGAAAAAGCGAGGGTTGTTACCTTGACTCAACATTTCTCATCACTTGTAACAACACATTGCAACCTCCAAAACCATCTCTGGGTCCGGATATGTTTGTCGAGGAGATATCAGTGCTGGATGGTGAACTGCAAGTCTCAAACCCTGTAGCCAGTCTCTGTAAAGGCCCCTGGCTCCCCGTAAACCAATGCTCTGGTCAGTACACAAGCTGCATCTCCGATGGGGCCGTGGCCAGGACACCTATAAATACTGTAAATGTCGACTACAGTGGCAACCCTGCCTTGTTCAACCTGTCAAATTTTCGCATCTCAGATAAGAGGAACAAGATCACTGCCGTGGGTTGTGGCGTTTATTCGTTTATTCAAGGTTCTGTGGAACAGGAGGGCTTCACTACTGGATGCTTATCACTTTGTAATGACAATGCTACCGATGTGGTTAACGGGTCATGCTTTGGTATTGGCTGTTGTCAGACTTCTATTTCGAAAGGAGCGACCGAATTTAATCCAAGGCCTAGTTTGGGTAGTCAAGTACTTTGAGATACTCTCAAACACTCTCATTACTATTCTTTACTTTATTATTACTTTTCATTTACTTTTTTTACTATTTATTACTTTTCACCTACTTTTTACAACTATTCAATATTCTATTATTACTTTTTCACTACTATTCACAAACATTCTCAAACACTTTCACTACCTAAACCCAGCCTAGGTGTTCGAAGCTTGAGCGACAACACGAAAACTATTGACATCGGTGAATGTGCTTACGGCTTTGTAGTGGAAGAACAAGCATACAACTTTTTATCCTCGGATTTTAAAGATTTGGCGAATAGAATGACTGTGCCCCTAGTGCTTGATTGGGCAGTTGGGAATAAGACATGCGAGGATGCTAAGAAAAATAAGGATGGCTACGCATGTAAGGCAATGCATAGTTATTGTTACAATTCCAACAACGCCCTGGGTATCGTTGCAATTGCTCCGATGGTTATAAAGGGAACCCATACCTCCTTGCCAAAAAAAAAAAAAATCGCTCATCAGTTTGTGAATGATTAAATAGTTTGAATTAAAATGATTGTGCAAAATGCGAGAAAAAAAATATGAATAAAAATATTATAAAGTTAAAATATTATTAAAATATAATTTATTATTATTATTTTTGTTTCAAAATGTGAAACAGTTGTATGGTTTTTTATATTTTGTTTAAAAGTTTGACAATTATAATGATTAGATGAATAATATAAAAAATTGAAATTGAAAGATGTTTGTATTTAAGTGATGTATGGAAAGAAAATTATGAAAAAAATTTGAGATAAAATGAGATAGTTTGTGTTCCAAACAAACACTACTCATAAAGACAAATTTGAGAAGAGATGTATATAGAGTTTTTCACGTTGGTCTAAGACCGTGTAAATCATTTTTCATAAAGACAGACAAATATATATACATATATATATATATATATATATATATATATATATATATATATATTTATATCTATATAATATGATTCTTGTGACGGCATGCGGCTGTCTGCATCCCTGTGTTTCAGATATCAACGAGTGCATTTCACTTTGGAAACCTTGCGCTGGTAAATTAGTAATGCAACATGCGACAACACTGATGGAAATTACACATGTACTTGTCGACATGGGTACAAAGGAGATGGGAGGATGTTTCCCGGAATAGGCCAGCTGCAGACCTAAAGAAAGCCAATCTAGAATTATTCCTATTGCACTCGGTAAGTATATATTAGAATTAATTAAATGAGTTTTGCTACTTATTATCTCTACATACTACACATTACATTTATTTTTATTTTTTAAATTTTAATCTTCTTAAACTAATTGAGTTCTTTAATTTACTCATCACCCATAGTACACCACATATTTAGTAAGAGAAAAAAATAAAAAATAAAAAAATTATGTGTGGTGTGAGGATGATGAGTAGAATTTTGAAACTTTGTTTTTTTTTTTTTTTTTTTTTCATTTTTTGCTTAATTTCTAACTTACAAACTACATAAACCTAATCAAGGATTTGGTTTTCCAACCTCATCACCTATTTTCCAATAATAATTTGGTTGAAAAACATTTGAATTCGAGATCACTACTTTTGAGTAAGAAGTATAACTCATGATCTTGACCCATGCATGCATATGTCAATGTGGTATAGCACATCAAGTATACAACATTTTAAATATAAGAATAAATTTATATATAAGCTTCTTAATTTAGTAGCACATCAATTAATACATCGTTGATGTAGGATGATCGAGTTTCATAATAAATAGTATATTAAACACCAAATTAATATATATAACCTCGTAAGGTTTAAGATCACCATACTCTTTATGATTATCCCTTGGCCAAATCAATCCTTTTATTGTCATTAATATAGATGGGAGGGCAGGCCACAAGAATACAAAAATGTAGGATACTTTGGGGGTATCCTAAGCCATGAATGAACAAAGACTATCAAGAAACCTTCAATGAATGTTCTTTGTCAGTACCCACAAGAAATTGTACATCACAACCTTTATGACATCGACGTGTTATTTCGGCTGTTACCAAAAATTTAAATAACCACATTCTCTCTGACAAATTAGCTATCGAGCATGCTTCAATTGAGGCCACCCACACACCCACATTTATTAGGTCACCACCAAAGCAAATTCCCTACGGTTAATTTGGTCTCACTGATCAGAAAATAAATAGTCCTGAGAATTCTAACAGATCATGATCGATCAGTATTAAAGTCTTGTCTTGGTGTTGAACCATTAACATAAAAAAGGTCATAAATGATATGGGCCCAGGAGTAAAAAGTTTGTTAAATGATATTTGTGTTAACTTTATAGATTCTTAAAAATCTCAGTTGGACTTACTGACTAGAATCTAAGATTTATATTGTGAGTTTGACCTAAATGAGATTCGCGATGAGTCGTCACTGATTTCATGGTTATGCAAAAGACTTTTATATGTAAAAGTAGAGTCTCTAATTGGTAGGAGCATGTTTTGAAAAGTTACTACACATTAGAATGCGCTTGGGGAGATATGGTCATTAAACACCATTTGAGAGTTGTGGTTTAATAATTTGTAGTTAACCATGTGATTTCTCTCTACCTCATGGTATTGTTCGCCGTGCACATGATACTAATGTATTCTATAATCATGTGGCGAGATTGGAAGTATTTTTGGTAAGCACACACATTCACCATATATAAATTTAATAGTTATGATGAAAAAGATATATCGACAGGCTTAAATCGGCTCAATCATATGAGCGATCGTCTTTGGAACTATAAAAGGATAACGAGTAAAGATGAGACAATATGTCACTCGGTACTTGTCCAGAGAGAGATAAGTTGTAAGACACAAAAGATATGTTGCCTTAATAGGAGCTAAGATAAGGTCCATCATATTAAAAAGACTGTGCATGGTTACTCACAATCCATGTATGTTGTGGTTTAGCTAGATGGGAAAACCTCTTTGGCACTTCGGATAGCGAGCAAATGAGGGAACTCGGGTTAGGTTCTGAGATAACGACTAGACAAAGATCTGTACGGTGAATTGAGATTAGATATATGCTCGATCTTTGGAAAGAGAACTCCACCGTAGCATGTATTTCATACTACATATATTTTTGTGACAAATAGTAGAGGTGAGTGAATGGATTCCTACTGTCTCACTGTATGAGTCCTATAGGTCATAATTAATGACTTTAATTTATTTATACAACTTTTGACTATGTTCCGACTACTTCTTGTCGTCGTAAAAAACCATATTTCTTGTAGGATCTTTTTAGACGTTCCATAATTTTGAAAAAAGAAATTAATGTAATCGAACAATCCCATGATATTGTCTTGGTGGATCTATGTACGTAACCACGTGATTCCAGCGTGCAACTCCTCAACGGCCGGCCTCCTTCACGTACAACACAAATTTCTAATTTTTTTATGATCAATTACCCAAACATATCACAAAAGTACTTGTTAAAACATGAATAAGAACTCGAAAAACATAACCAGTTAAGAGAAAGATCTCCTTCTCATTTATCTGATACTTGATTATACAGAAACTACTACTACTTATACATTATAAAAACAGAAGGAAAAAATTCTAAAAATTAATTTTAATCTTCTACTTAGTTACAAGTAATCTACTGCAACAGCATGGTTTAAGCAGTCCTATTGATTTCCTGACATTTGTGTGTGCTGCCATGTATTTCAGACATGATCTCTTGCTTTTCTGTGACAACACTTTCCTCCTTTTTCTGTATGCTTTTCTTCTTCCTTTTGTTGTTGCTTTTCACTTCTCTTTTCTGCAATGTGCTTCATTTCAGCTTTTACTGCAGCATGCATTTCTTGGTCATTGCAAAGTACTTCATGTTTGCTTTTGTTGCTGCACATGTCCTCTTGTCTTTCTTGCTTGCATTCATCATTCTCTTCATGTTTTATTTCGTGAGAGTACTTATAGTCATTAATTTTTGTCCACAATTATCACTTACTAATAAACAAGAAACTTAGTTTATGACTAAGAAATTATTATAGTCACAAAAATATTTCACAAAAATAATCGACAATCTATTATGATTGACTTTCATATGATACGTTTGATTTACTAATTTATAATAAAAATAATTTTATAATCTGACGTACTACACATTACAAAAAAACTTACTAATTTATAATAAAAATAACTTTATAGTCTGACGTACTACACATTACAAAAAAAACTATCTTTTTCGGTGCCAATAATCGTCACAAATAACCTAAAAGCAGCCAAGGTATGGCCCCAACAGAAATACAAAAAGAAATAATAATTTTTTTTTAGTAAAAACAATATAAATATCAATTATACCACGGCCTTGAGTTTACTTTCCTGTGCTAAATAGATTTGTTCAGAAGCATCTTCTTTAGGCTCGCCGTCATTACCACACTCTGTTTTTTGCTTCCGTTGCTTACAATAATCAATGAAGGTCGAAAATGGTAATGGAACCTAGAAAAAGAAAAAGAAAGAAAGCAATTGGAGCTAGCATTAGCCATAAGAGAGACCAATCAAAAGCTTCCAGAATGTTACAAAATGTTACAAAACTATATAGAATGATTACCTTCTCAGATCACCATAAAGACAGGCGCAGATCTGGAAGAAAGAACACGCTTTCAGATTCACATTGTAAAAAAAATATTCTACTTCCAACACGAACAAGAATATATATTTAAGATCAGCAACAAGAGGGAGAAGCAAATAAAATTAATCCAGTGAATGTAGAGACTCCTGGGATAATCTAAAACAATTAGAGCATTTAGCCATCAACAACAATGCAGGCCAGAGTAAATACATGCACCAATCTCTTATTAGATTGAGATCTTCCGTTCATCTCCTTTTGACTTACCTGTATAACAAATAGAACCATATAGCATCCAGATAATAAAGACTGCACAAAGGTCGTAATTACACAAAGAAGTAGCTTCAGAACAGAAAAAGAAATCACAGCAAATTACAGAGAACAACTTCATTGCTTTTTAAAGAACCGTGTAGATTTAACCAGAACAAGATTATGGAGAATAATAGATTGACATACCGAATATGCTGGGATTATGTTGGAACTGGAAGAATGTAAGGAAGAAGCCAAAGAATGTTCAAGCGGTGGAAGCTCCTCTCCCTCGGAAAATTCCCTTTTGAAGCATAAAACCAAACACTCCAAAGGGTCCAACCAACATTTTGCCTGCATTTTAAAAAGTTATGTTAATAAATTCTGACCATTTAAAAAGAACTAATAATAATAGCGCTCTGTCTCTCCCTCTCTGCAATACACGTGCAGAGTCAAAAGCAGAGCTTCAACATATAATAAGAAACATAAAAGTACATAAAGGTATAAAAGTACATAAAATTAATCTTGATTATCCATTCAGAAAACTAATAACCATCATCCAAGTTGGGTTCAGCTTCCCTCCCATTACATTTGATGGGTTCAACTAATTCCTGATCATAATTACCCGCAAGCAAGCATCATAATTTCATAGAGTATTTATGTTACAATGTGACAGAACAATATAATAATGTATCAAGTATCAATACAAAAGCAGGAAAGTTTTCATTTTGAATAAGTAATACATAAGCAGAGTATTTGTCATCTACATTCTAAATGAGATCAAAACTCTGTAAACAAATTAATGAAGCTGATATAGTTCCTAAAGGCATAAAAATTACACACTAAATTTTAAATTAGGCTGTTACCAAAGATTCCACATGTCATGAAACTCAATCAAAGTTAAAGAAATAAAAACCTGGAAATCAGATACAATTAGTTCACAGATCAAACAAGGAAGTAGAAGCATTGTAAATCAAACAAAAGATACTTAAATTACTTCACGGCTGCTGTGACAGGGTCAGGCAAAAACTATCTACCAAACCCACCATCAAGGCGCTACTAAGGATCTAATGCATTCTCACAAGAAATAAATTTTATATCTCGAAAACAAAAATTACAAGACAAGGCAATATTAGGTAATTACCTATTGCATGTAATCTGGATTTTGTTGTGTAGGAACCCCATCAAAACATAATAAAAAAGCTACTGAGACTTTACAAATTTAATATATGACTATGAATCCATCCAAATGCACAATTTAATTAGTTTCAACCAACTCTAGGCAGCTGAGGTCAGATGCCAGGCATGTAATCCGATTGAGAAAAAAATTGGATAATGGGATGAAATGGTATGAGATGAAACCATGCAAGAATAGGAACTCTCTAAACAATGATCACCAAGTGGAGGTGGAAAATTGTCAAAATATTTACCCTTTCATTCATAATAAATTACAACTGGATGTTTACAAATATATACGACCAGAACAAATCTTCTATTTTTGGCTATACAACTCAATTTCCTAAAAACATGCTCTCGTGTGATGGAAAGAATTTCTTTCCATCCCTCTTCCTATAATTCCTCCCATCTACCCATATATTACAACTCACGCCAACACTCCCCCTCAAGTTGATGCATACGGATCCCTTATGCACAACTTGACTAGTGAGTTGTAGAATTCTTTACTGGACACGGCTTTGGTAAGTATATCTGCTAGCTGGTCTTCAGATTTGACAAATGGGAATCGAATTGTCTTTGTCTCGAGGTTATGTTTGATGAAGTGCCGATCCACCTCCACATCTTTAGTTCTATCGCGCTGAATCGGATTATGAGAAATATCTATTGCAGCTTTATTATCACAAAAAAGATTCATTTCTGATGTGGGAGCAAAACCAACCTCAGTTAGCAACCTTCTCAGCCAAAGAAGTCCACACAAACCCTTGGCCATCCCTCGGAACTCTGCTTCTGCACTAGAGAGCGCCACTACCTTTTGTTTCTTACTTCTCCATGTAATAAGGTTCCCACCAACAAATGTGAAATACCCTGAGGTTGACTTCTTATCTAAGATGTTCTCGGCCCAATCTGCGTCTGTATAACCCTCGACTTTCAAATGATTATTCTTAGAAAACATGAGCCCTTTCCCTGGAGACGACTTCAAGTATTTCAGTATTCGAGTTACAGCCTTCATGTGTTTCTCACTCAGACAATGCATGAATTGACTCACCACACTCACGGCATATGCAATATTTGGATGAGTATGAGTTAAGTAAATTAGTTTTCTAACTAACTGTTGATATCTCCCCTTATCAGCTGGTTTCTGGTTCGGATAATTCCCAAGCTTGTGATTCTAGACAATCGGGGTATCTACCAATTTGCACTCCAACAATCCAACCTCAAATAATAAATCTAGGATGTATTTCCTTTGGGATAGAAAAAGGCCATGGTTCGACCTAGCAACTTCGATCCCCAAAAAATACTTGAGCCCACCTAGATTTTTCATTTTGAATTCACTAGCCAATTGCCCTTGGAGCCATGATATCTCTTCTCTATCATCTCCTGTTATTATCATATCATCGACATAGACAATTAAAGCGGTTACCTTGCCCTGTTGTCTTTTGAGAAATAAAGTATGATCTGAGTTGCTTTGTTTGAAACCATATCTCTTCATTGCCAAGATTAACCTCCCAAACCACGCCCGCGACGATTGCTTTAATCCATACAAAGCTCGCTGCAATTTGAACACCTCATTAGTTCCCATGGTCATCGAGTAGCCTGGAGGAATGTCCATATACACCTCTTCTTCAAGATCACCATGAAGAAAGGCGTTCTTCAGGTCAAATTGATGTAGTGGCCAATCTAAGTTCATTGCAAGAGATAACAACACTCTAACAGTATTTAGTTTAGCTATTGGTGAGAAATTTTCTTGATAGTCTACACCATATGTTTGTGTATACCCCTTTGCCACGAGTCTCACCTTGTACCTCTATATAGAACCATCGGCTTTGTGATTGATAGAGAACACCCACTTGCACCTAACTATTTTCTTTCCTTTCGATAATGGTACTAGGTTCCATGTCTTATTTTTCATTAAGGCTTCCATTTCTTCTTTGATGGCTTAAGTCCACTTCGGGTCTTACATGGCTTCCTCCACCCTTGTTGGAACATGATGGGTAGAAACGTCATGCATGAAGGTCTTGAGGGGTTCGGTCAACCCCTTTGTGGACACATAGTTGGCAATGGGATATAGTGATCTTCTTGCTTCAATATCTGGTGAGTAACGGCTTGGTGGTTTGCCACGATTGTGCCTGTGAGGTAATACATAACCAGCAGAAGAGTCTATAAAATTGTCGGTCAACGGGCTTACCTCAGGGTCATTCTCAGGAGTGTGGTCTTCGGGTACTATAGAGGGGGAAGAAGCTTCAGCTTCATGATTGACTTCTTGACGATTAACTGCTGGATGTTTAGGAGTTTGAGAAACACCTACTGATTGCATCGGCTCCGCGTGTGCTTCAGACAAGCCAGGCCAGTCTAGTTCCACCCATTTCGGCTCTTCCTGGCCAATCTCCACCTGAAAAGGAGAAGTGGGTGGGAAGAAGGTTTCGGTTTCCATGAAGGTGACATCTATGGAGATATAGGTGCCATGAGAGGTGGGGTCATAGCATCTATAGCCTTTTTGGTGAAATGCATACCCCAAAAATAAACAGTGATGAGCACATGGGTCTAGCTTTGTCCGTTGGTTCTTATGAAGATGGACGTAAGCAACGCACCCAAACACGCGGGGTGGAAGCATCAAGACTGTGGGCAGGAGAGTATGTGCCGCAAG